>JAULBU010020012.1:0-19600 GCA_032358235.1 Odonthalia washingtoniensis | reverse complement strand
TTTCACAGATTTCCGCAGTTAGATATGACAAAAACTAAGGACTAAAAAACTAACAACTAATAACTAATTTCGCAAACTATTTATTACCTTTCCGCACTTTGTGAGGGTGGTAGTTACAAAAGTGCTTGGCATGGAAAGGAGAGGGAGACAAAAATTTTACGAGAACTGATGAGAAGATTCCCTTAAATAGACATTTTTCCACCATTGGATGTAGGTTAAATATTATTGTTATGAAAACCCTTTCACCTCTTGAAATTATTGTAAAATTAATCTCAACTAGCGAATTAGATTTTATAATTTGGCCAACGACGGGTTGGCAACTTGAACATGTGCCATACATATCAAAGTTTTCATGAAGTCGTTTGATACTTGAAATCATATCCTTTTACAATCCATTTCATTTCTCATTGATTCCAATGGTCTAATTTGCATCAATGATGTGAACTTGTCCATTTAAAGCATGTAGCGGCCACGTTAAATTTATAATCTCTCATGTAAATGTGAATGGGTCTCTTTCAGCTCTTCAATGTTGTCGCTTAGTACTCGAAGTGATCCTGTGTGTATGACGGAGTTTAGTACGATCTAAACCCAATTGTGATATCAGGCGTGGATGAGTGGTTCTCAATATGAAAGTTGAATAAAATAGTCTGTTGATGATGATTGAATGTTTGATGTAACTCTGTACACGATGGCTTTTAGATGATTTTATTATTGCGTTGATGATACTGATGTTGATAATGATATTTACGTGATGATGATTGATATGGATAATGATGCCAGTATGTTGATGATCATGATGTTGATGATAATATTTATACGGTGATGGTTTGATGTAGATGATTATATTAGTATTTTGATGATACTGAGAGAATACGGCTTCGGCGCTAACGAACAGCCGTGTGACGATAGTGATTATCGTACATCTTTCTCTTTTAGAGTGATATGATTGATTATGCTGATCGATGATGATGATTGATAGTTATTCGAGGATAATTCGCGGACGGTGAAGTAATTGGAGAAGCAGTAAGTTTTCAGGGGATACCAGTATCACCTTTCAATAATATAAACGCTAACCAGAGTACTGTTTATTATCATCATTGAAATGAGGAGAAAAAGGTGTGTTCAAATCAGTGATCGTATTCGAGTTTATATGATCTTGATTTTAGATAATGAATATCAGCACCGAAGGACGGAGCACACAATTAGTGTCTGTTACTATAGAAATTTCTTTAGTGTATGAGATACAATGTGGCTTGAAGTCAATGTATTGGTTATTAGTGTAACCGAAATAATACACTATTTGTGTTAAAAGCACCAATTGACAGTCCCCCGGTTTGATGTATATTGAAGTCGAATAATAATTTGATATGTATCGATATCACAAAGTATGTGACTGAAGTTGATATACAATTTTGTTTTGTTTTTTTGAGAGTATTACCGAAAGCGGAAGAGAAAGACATGTATATTAAAGAAAAAAGAGACTGAAGTTAGCATTGCTATGATTATATATTAGTTGGTTGTTTCTGAAGGGCAAAGAATCCATTGAGATGGTTTCGGTATGTTTTTCCCGGAAGAGATGACGGAGCGTAGAGCGGCCTGGGACATTGGATCCGTTAAATCATTAGCGAAGTTGTGCTCGGATGGGATGAGACCGATATTATATACTGCACCGCTGTGATAACCTTCGCTTTCCCCTGCAATATCCAACATGAGTCGCTTTTAGCCTGTCCTAAAGCCCTTACAAATTGAATCGAACAGCGACTTGTTGTCGGTGAGTAGACGTAGCGATAGTTGAGTAGTAGTAAGTAGATAAAGTTCGGCCGTTATTGTGTAGGTGGCATCGAACATATCTCTGAATGATATTACTTAGGAAGCCATCGCTGATCGACAGATGTACGATCGAAAGATGAGTGGGATGACGTTGTTTTTGTCGTCGCCGAGTATGACGATGTAGCCGAGTTGTGGCGATAGATCCGTGTTGTTGCTGAAGGAGGCATCAGGATAGTCGAGGAATTGAAGGTTATTTTTTCGTAGTTTTGGGAAAAGAAGCGATTGTAGATTGTTGCGAGCGTAAGTTATTTGCAGAATTGATGAGTTTGATGCATTTTGATGTCAAAGTGCGAAAGGTTTTTTCGGTTATTTGATTTATTTGCCTGATTTCAAAGCTCCAGTCTAGCCTGGTATGTTAAATCCAAGTCAGTTTCATGTGCATTTAACGGAAGTTTGAAAAAGTCGAAGAAGAGTCCAGATCCTACAAGTTCCAAAAGTAATTTAGATGAGTTTTTTGTAGAACGTCCCTCGAGTGTTGAAGTAGGAAGCCGCTGAAGTCGGCAGGGAGCTTGATGTCCGGAACCATTTCGAATTTGGATTTAACAAGCTCGGCGATGCGTTTGAAATCATCGTTACCAGCACACAAGACGTCGTCCACATGAATGCCAGATAGGCCGGAGAGTACGCCATGTTGCATTAAGACGTGGAGAGAACGGTCTGAATTGAGGTCGTGTATCTTGAGGTCCTCGGAGTGATGTCCTACTAGTATCTGATACCAAAGGTCACCAGACTCGCACAATCCGTAGAGTGGTCGTAGAAGTCTCGTGAACTGATCCGGGCGCACTTCTAGTTATGGAGTAGATGAGTTGGGATATAGATCTAGTGAGAGGGGAAGGGAAGATTTTTGGTACTCTTTTGTCAAGAACCTTGTCCAGATCTCGAATTCGAAAGCGACGGCGACGGCCAGAAGTAGTCGTAAACATTGAGGTTGTAGCGTTTGGCTGGAGAGTACCATGAGATCCTTGAGTTTGTTGCGGTACCCACCGATGAAAAAACGAGTTTCACGTTTAATTTCGCCATCAGTAGTTCATTATATTTTCAAGACAAACCAACTAGGTAGAATGTTGCCGTCTGCAGGAACCACCTCCTTGAGTAGCACTTTACAAGTGCCCATTTTGAGGAAGTTCTGAATCTCAGTGCGGAGGGCTTGTGCCATTTTTCGGAGTTTGAGACCTTTTGTCTGACTTGGTAAGTACTTAATTCATGAATACATCGTCACTAATGTCGGGTGAACGGTAGTTGGAAAAGTATGGCAAAAGTTGTGATACAAATTTTGACGCCAGTTGCTCAGGTGGGATGTAGTGTTTGACCTGTGTAGTGCTGAAAGCTAGAAGTTTTTTGTTTTATTTTCTTGTATGTATACAATCTTGGCGGTTTTATCGAAGGAGAAAACTCAAAACGAGCAGATAAATTCTCCGATTCGGTTGTTGACCTGCTTCTCGCACCAAGTGAGTACCATGTCTCCCGAGTTGTAGATGACGTCAGTTGCTGAAGGAGTGTGATGAAGTAATTTACGCTGCACGCGTTGGCGTTTCATTCAAGAAGCCATCTCGTCGCATGAAATCTTGGCTAGTGATGCTCTTTCGTCCGTAATTAGTCGCGAGGGGTTGAGGTCGTTGGTGGTGAGTGTGAGTGTGAGTGTGTACGAGGAAGTTCAATATAAACTATAGCTGAGGGGTAAAGGACATCAAGTTTATGCGTGTAATTGTTGGTCTTAATATCCAAAGATACACCCAAGTCCAAATCTGCTTTGGGATAAGAAATGAACATTTTTCGAAACTTGGAGTGCAAAGATTGGTGATACCATTCACGCACTCCAAGGCTATTGTGTGCCTCGATTCTAGTGTGTTCAACGGACACACCATTGAACTCTTTGAGACGTACGAAAGAGGGCCAAAGCTGTACGGGGCGCAAATGCCGGGTCCGACGTGTATGCCAATGTACTGAGCAAGCGCTCGTTGGGATATGAAGTCTGGTTGGATGGTGGCTACTATCAGATGCTCAATCTTGTTCTTTTTTGTAATGGGGTATCACTTTTTATGCGCTGCGGTTATGTCGATGCTGTTCAACCTGATTGACTTGTTCTTGATGCGGGGATTGAACCGGAACGCCTTGGATGCTGATTATTCTTGGTCCAGGCATTTGTTGTTACATAATTCAAGCTAGTCGACCTGAAGGATTATGAGTTCATCTAAGGTGTGGCCGGATCGCCTAATAAGAACGCATGTGTCGGCCCTTGATCGTACCATGTTCAAAATTTGCAGATGGTGCGCAAGGAGTTTCATGTACTAATCCAGTCTTATCGAAACAGGCTATAACCTTTAGAAAACTGAGAAAGGCTCTTTATTGACGATGAGTTTAACAAGTGGAATGGTTCAAATGCAGGTCAAGGGGTTAGAATCAGGTACGGTTAGTGATGTGTATTTCGGTAAAGATACGGTTACTGGAGGTGCAGGTGTACCCTTCCCTTGGTACTGGCGATTATCGTTACGGAGTATGAGGTCAAAGATCGTGTTAGCTCCCCTTCTTGGCTCCAGGTTATCAGCCGGGCCAATCAGATGCACGCCGTATCGCGTGGGAATCGAATTGCATAAAACAGTCAGAATTACTCTACTTAGTGACGTGTTGCGGATGAGTCTCCTGGTTCCCAGTTTTTGCCTCACTGGTTAGGTGTGATGTATAGTCTGTTGATTTCAATAATTCTGTTATAGTTATGCTTATGTCTGCCTGATTTATTATTAGTTCATCGTAATCACGGATATAGAATAAATACCCCTTTTGAATACGAAATAGCTAAATAAAGATAAACGTGTGGTAAATTGAATAAGTTCTAATCTGACTAATTAGAAGTTGGGCGCTCACGTATTAAATGACACGTGGTGAATATGACTAATTATATGTAATACGCCCACATGTTAAATGCACATGTAGAGGACTTCACTGTACGTACCATCGGCTTACATCCTGCATGGGTGGTCTCTTCCAGGAGTGAGATTCTAGTTCTGCATGATGTGATGTATTGAGTTTTGTATTTTCTCCGAAACTCGTTGATTGTAATTTTCAGTTTCTCCTACTGTATTGTGTAGGGTGAAATAACTACAAATAATAACGTTTCTAGGTGTCCTTTTCCTGGTGTCGATCCTTCCTCGTCTCCCTACCGGTCGTGTATGCTTTCATTGCCTCGCGCCATTCTTCATCCTATAGTCGTCATCTTCGTCACCACTTCATCATGTTCAACCCAATGTTGTCCGTGGTTTTGATTCCTGCAATCTCCTTGTCCTTCTTCTCATTAGCATTGTCGCCACATCCCTTAATCATATCGTTCTCCTTCCGCTTTTATCAATGCATCCCATCCTTTCTTGCTCCTGTAGCCTCGGCCGTCGTCCCGACGATTCGTCTCTGCATCATTAAACCTCACACTGCCTCCCCTACATCATGGATTCTTCGTCATCATCCTAAATCTGTTATTCTCTCCCTTAATTACCTCCTCCTCAACTTCAACATCCCGACTTTACATCCCAACGTCATCATCTCTTTCTTCTTTCCTAAACTTATTTTCAACGTCATCAACCTCCTCACTACATCCCCACATCATAAACCTTCTTTTCAACATCCGTCATCAATCTTCCACCTCTTCTCAACATCCTTCATCAACATCATCAACCTCTTCAAAATCCTCTGTCATCAACATCATCAACCTCTCCTCAATCCTCTGTCATCAACATCATCAACCTCTCCTCAATCACCCGTCATCAACATCATCAACCTCTTCTCAATCATCCGTAATCAACCACCTTACTTCTATCCTCGACCTCGATCTGCGCCGTCCACCCCTTGAAAGTTTGTAACTCACAAACTTGTTACCGTGTTCGAATCAAAGATGCGATTCGACAAGTCTAGACTTTGGGATGCCGTATAACGGTTCAACAACGTTTAGTAAGAATCCCTCTACTAGTCCTAATACAGATGACGCTCTGATATATACCTCGCGCTATAGTTCAGAATTGGATTGTATATATGCCTAGGTAATATCCCTCGTATATGGCTGCAACGATTATGTTGATGCGGTAATAGATAACGCGATTCGTGAAGAGAAACGCTGTACCGTTGGGGATTTTTTTGCGATTGATGTAGCGCCTTAATCCAAATATTTTGGGCTCCTAATCGGCTCTGCTTCTTAAGGTGGTCCCCAACTCTCTTGAGTTCATCGACGAATCTTGCTCCAAATTTACGTGCCGAGCCTTTGATCTGAGATCCATCCATAGATTGGTTCGAAGGTGCTGTTATGAACTAATTCATCAAGCTCCTGCTTCCTTGATGTTGCGAAGGCCTGTTCTTCCACTTATCCTTTCTTGACTGACAATTTTTGAGGCTTGTTTCCAAGTATTGCCTCAATGAGTTCACCTTCGATAATCTTGACTTATTCAGCTTCACCCATTTTATCTAGTTTCTCCCACTTGCGTACGGAAAATATTTCTCTCTCCTCATCTTGGGGCCTATCCATGGCCGTATGCAAGTAGATCTAAAGATGCACCTCACCATCGTAAGCTGTAATACCACTGTCTCTCCTTCTGAGGAGATAAACTTCTATGGACCCTTCCACTTCTTGGAGGTTGAGCGGTATACCAAAACAGGCGAGCCTGCGGAAAGGTGGCGTAATTTTTGTGAGTCTTCCTTACGTTCTGTGCCGGATGGGTTTCGTAAGGTGAAGGAGATCCGTCTCTTGGATCACTCACGTTCCATTTCCAACTTTGCTTCTTCTTTTTGCAGCCTGTCTGCGTAACTGGTTGGGTGATGGTGTCGTGTGTTCGGGGCTGGGAAGGGCACTGAATACCAATAACAAAGAGAACAGTCTCTCCGGACTTATTGTTCAGTTAACAGCGTAGGTTTCCATCCTTAGGCATTATTTATCTGTCGCTTAATACTTGCCAAGTGATTTCGCAATTTCTTGTAAGCTGTGCGCAATGGTGCATGGTAGCGCTCCACAATTCCTATCGAGCCGGGAGTCTCAATGTTCCAACATAATCTCCACTGCTTCTACGTCTCCTCTCATCTCCTTGAAAATATACGCAGAGCCTCAATCGACTACGAGATAATCGGGGGGGCTCATGTAGGTGTGTATCCAAAGCCTTCATATTGATTCCCAGATATCTGATGACGATTGGTTTTGAAAAAAGGCGGCAGCGGTGAAGTGGGTACTCTCGTCGACAATGTGGATGAAGGGTCTGTTGCTGATAAAAATTTTATCTATCACGACTCTCTAATTGAACCAGAGGTCTTCGGTCCGAACCATCAGCTTCAAATGGCGAGGCGGTGTTGCGTTCGTTTCACATATGCTGCAATCATTACATATCTCTTCAATTTTGCCCAGGATTCCTGATCTCAAACCGTTTGCACTGGCTCTCTTCAGCAGCTGATGAGGTGATTCGACGGAATGGTGGCCGAAATTGATATGGATCTTCCGGAGATCCCGCTCAGCATACAGGGCGTACGGGGTGGTATCTGCCGTCCAGAGGTATATCAGGAAATTGTTCTCCAGTGAAATAGGCTGTCGGAGAGGACCGAAGTGCATATACTTTCCTTGCAGGCTGATTTACAGGCCGTTGATGATCATATTCCTGTTCGATAAATCGGAAGGAACGTTCTTATCTAGGATGGAGAAGTCGACATAGATTATCATACCTAACTATTTGAAAGGAATCTGGATCATGACCTCTCCGATTACCTTGGTATTTCCTCCGATTCCCCTTACTCCTTTTTTGGTGGCTGTCGAATTGTGTCGGTATACTCGACGGAAGGTACAAGTGCCTGGACAATCAACTACTTGGTTAGTACGCTGCGGTTGGTGTATGTCAATGTGAAGCTTCAAGTGTGTGGTTATGTGAGAATTTACAGTGTGCATTGAGATACGTGTTTACTCCTACGTAGGTAGGGAGGTGAGTAAAAGCTCTGGTATGTGATTGTACTGTATAAATTTAAATACACGTATGGTGCTAAGCGGGTAGGGATATGAATGTAAGTTTCGGTGTGAGAATCTCTGGAGGTAAGACACGTGTATCACGTTGTGGAAATAGGGAGGTTAGTTTGAGCTCCAGTGCGAGAACGTCTTGAGTGTATACACGTTTACGGAGGATATTCAGATAAGGAGTGAAAACGTCAGTAATGATGGGAGACAGTGATGGGATTTGGTCGAAGCTCGGTATGTCGTGGGTGGTAGTTGAGTAACACAACGGTGTTCGAAGTGCGGTGTGAGGAAAAGGATGGAAGTGACAGTCGGAAGACAAGGATGAACAAATGAGGACAAAGGGTGAGTCGTATCAATAATAGTTTGGAGACTTTGTGGCTGTGTTTCAATACCAAACCGGAAATAATTAGTAAACTGTAAGTTTAATAATAGTAAAGTAAAAAGTGAAGGGAGAGAAAGAAGAAGATAAATGAGAAGGACGTCGATGGTGTTCTTGTATCGGGAAAGAACGGCAAAAGCGGATATAGGACAGAAATACTCGAGGACTGAAGATGGGGGTTCGAGTATAGAATAAACCACACGTTCACATGTGTATGATGGAAGTAGACAGTTAGATCGTTGATTAAAACTATTACTACAAATGTACGTAACATATTAGTGTGGGTATTCCTTATTGTCTAGTGATTGAATGTGCAGTTTCTCAGTTCCCCTATTCACTTTTATGAGCGTCCTGAAAAAGTTGGAGATCCAAATTAATTTTTTTTTTCATATTAAATTTGGTTTTCCGTGATAATGAGGTGTGATAATTAATACTGATATTTGTGTAGATATATATATTTCAAGGATGATGTGAGGATGGTATCCAATAATGGTTAGGAAAAATGGAAAGAATTCTATTTTTAGGATATCAAGTTGATTTATATACCATTGTTTACGGTTTAGTATATGGAAGTAGAATCAGTGTACCACTAGTTGTTGTTTTTAGTAGATGAAATTAGAGTCTTACGGAGCGAAAATATGGATCGTATTTCTATACATCAAAAGGCATGGCGGATTATCCATTGTGTTGGCTGGGGGGTATGGGACAATGTTTGTAGCATATTGCGCATCGCAGATTGTGCCATGCGCTTTGTTAGTCCGTCTGCGAGGTTGGACTTGGAACGGAAAAGGCCAATTTTTGATATCTCTTTCGACTGAAAGCCATTGCGAGCAGTCGCGACGTCCAACATGGGACGTTTTTCTGATGTCCGACTTTCTTTTGATATTACATCAAATAGGGACTTGGAATCAGTATAAAGGTCTAGATGGGTAGGTTTTTGGGATAATTCGCTAATTTCTTTTGATAGACTATACGCGGCGTCAAACAAGTCTGAGAAAGCAATGACTTCTGCTGTTATTGCCGAGCGGCACGGTCTCTTCGCTTTATATGACCGAAAGATAAGCGGTACCACTTCATGAGAGTCATCAGTTGCCATAATTATAAATCCCAACTGGGAACAGAGGTCCACATTATTTGCACAGGGCTTGTATGAATAACCGATGATTCGTAAAGTTGAGATGTTCAGTTTAGGAAAGAATATCGCCATGTGGTAGCGTTTCGGGTAAGTTGCGGCAGAGCTGATTTGTTTGATGTGGGTGGCTTCCTGCTTGGTAAATGAGTCTTCTGTCACCTGAGACAATCTTGATATCTCATATAAACAAACCGGTATTGTATGAGATAACCATGCGAGTCTCATTCGCATCGATCTGAATAATTTGAAGAAGACGTCGTATTTGAGATTTTCTAATTTTGGAAGGTAGTGTTTCTGGGTCTGTCCCACCATGCTTTCGTTATTCAATTGTAAACAGAAACCACTAAAGCCGCACGGTAAAGGATCATGAGGTTTCATGTCGAATCTGGTTTAGGTCATTTGCGACAGTTTCTTGAATACATCATCTCCTGACCTGAAAAGATCATCCACGTACGTGCCACTCACTCCAGAAAGGCGATTATCCTTGATTAGGTAGTGAAAAGATGAGTCCGATCGAATGTTGGACATTTCGAGGTCTAATTTGTGATGTCGTTGTAATGTTTGGTACCAGAGGTCACCGGACTGCAAAAGTCCGTATAGCGTTCGCAATGTGTGCATGAAATTGTTTGCTTCTAGTTGAAGCTCTGGTATCGATGAGTGGAAAAAGAAGTCACGCGCTAATGGGATAGCAGATTGCAGGTAGGCCTGCGTAACAGCCGCTGTCCATATGTCGAAACCAAAAAACGTTTCCAGCGCTAGTAATAGTCGGATCGATGATGGTTGAAGCGTTTGGATTGAGTGTTCCATGTATTATTCAAGTTTGTCTCGATGTCCGCCAATGACAAATCATGCCTTATGTTTAACTTTCCCATCAAAAGTCGACTTTAGAAAGAGCACAAACCGGCCAGGTAAGATGTTGGCGTCCGGGAGACTTCCTCTTTCAGGAATAATTTAAATGTATCCCTTTTTATTAGGTTTCTAATCTTGTCATGCTTGGCTGTTTTCATTCCAGGCTTGTGGGATCTAGGGTCTATTTGTTGAAGGGTTTTGGTTAGGGATACATCTCCTTCTATGGTTGGCGTCTTGAAGGTGTCGAGGCTCTGGTTGAGATCAGCAGCAAGGTAGGTTGATATCAAGCTGAGGGTCAGATAGGGTTTGAGTTGTGTGATCTAATAAGATCTTGGTCTTGCATTATGAAGGTTGTGAATATGTATTGATTTGGATTTTCTGTCTATGGAGAATACCTTGAATGGTCCCAAGTATTCTCCACTTTTGTTGTTATGGACTTTTCACGCCATACGAGAACTTGATCTCCAGTTTCTTACACGGTATATGCTTCTATTCGGATGTTGTGGCGCTAATCACGAGTAATGCACATCTTTCCAAGGTGGTCCTTCACCTCACATCGTATTGCAACAGAAATTTCCCCTCTCTTGTCTGTCGTTAGTCACCGTCCGAATTCTTCGGGCATTTTCATACGCGGGTACTCCCCAAAAAGCAAGGCATAAGGTACTAATTCATCTGGCCCTGTCGTGTCATTCATTTATTTGAACGACAGGTCTAGAACTAAGTCAAACTCCGACTTTGTATGTTGTACCATAATATTTCACATGGTCATCCGTATGGGTTTATGGTATATCTCACATTTGGTCAAACCATTTGTGCTTCGATCCCCGTCTTCTTCACCATTATTCCTTCCAGTGAGGCCAAGCGGATGAAGGAGTCACCAAAATTGGACCCCTGATCCGCGATGATGCTATTGCGGAGCCTAGTGTACAAAGTTGTCGAGCAGTTAATCAAAGCTGACCATACCGTTTTGTTTTCTATATTTCGTAGACGTGTGGCGGTGCTGAATCTGGTGCCTTCATCAATGATGTGCAGCACATAGTTCTTGCTTTTCTTTATCGTAATGTCAAAAACATCAAGGTAGATTCGCTTGTTGAATGTTGCTGAATCCGACGCAAAGGATACGCGGATGCAAAATGAAGCAGTCGCCACTTTCTGACATGATTAAATCTCGCTGTGATATCATTCAGGATGGATAAAGAGGCGGGATATGCTTCAGATGGGTGTGTTCGCTTCAGCAAGTTGAACAGCTTAGTCGGGGTCGGATGAAATAGGTGGCGATGTAGTCGCTTGAGTTCACCTCGGTTGAAATTAATGTTAAAATAGTCGACTGGGTGTAGACTGGTATGGAGGTGCGGATACGTGCTTCTGAACAGGGGAACGAACAACTCCTCAAAATAGAGGATTTTGTCCTTGTCAATTAGTTTTATTCTCCTTGCAAGTTTTCTATGGACGTTGTTGATCATGAGTCGCTCTCTATCTAAGATATTTAATCCGATCAATGGGGTAAATCCACTTCAACAGCTTCCAATTCCACAGTGATGTTACTCAGCGATGATGGAGTTTCCCGAAGAAATTGTACGGAATCTTACGACTAAGTGATTGTTTAGCTCGCGAATCCAAACTCAATTTCAAGGCAATGATGACCATGACAAGAATATGTGATGATATGCATTTGTTGAAGAGACACCAATTTCAGCACAGGCATTCGTATGCACACCACAACCTGTCAGAAGTGCAATGGTACTACCAACGACATTGACAATCCCTACAGTAAGCGTTTGACATCATTTTGCATAATGTAATGTTTCGAGCGCATCAACAGTTTCGCCGGACTGTGACACGAAGACACATACATCGGATCGAAACAACGGTGTCTGTCCATGAAGAAAATCGGATTCAAGTACAGTAGGCACAGATAATTCTGTCAATTCTTCCATGAATTGACATAGTGGGTGCTGTGGTTACTGTTAGAAGCTCATCTGCATTACGATTTTTGTTGTTTTTCTATTTGAGTGTTAACACTCGTGTTTTTCCTGCTGTTATTTTTGATGGATATGTATATCTTGATGTATATGTTGATTTATATGAGGATTTACATATACATGTGTATGTTCCTGAAATATTTTATGATGTTGTTCATTTCATTTGTAAATACTGACTTCAATATTGATGATGATGTTCAATCTGTTAATGTTAATATTTGTGTTATTAGTGATGTTGATATTGTTGGAGATGTGTATGTTCATATATATGCTTATGTATATGTCCATGTACATATATATGGACAATCTTTTGACTGTTTTTGGGTTTTTGTTTCATTTTGTTGTTAAAACTGATGTTTATACAAATGTTGTTGTTCAATTTGGATGTTACTGTGAATGTTAATATTGATGTAGTTTTATATGTTGATGTACATGTTGATGTACATATATATGATGATATTGAATCCATTTTTTAATGTCATCATAATATTTAATGTTAATACTATTGCTACTATTTATGTTTCATTTGATGTTCGTATTAGAGTTGAAAATAATGCCACATTCTCAGTTAGGTTTGATAATTTAGTCAATTTATTATGTTAATCATCAGCTTGATGTTGGTCTTGTTGATGTCGATGGTCTGAATGTTAATGTGGTTGTTTATCCTCATAATAACTTTGGTTGTGACCTATATGTTTCTGTTGATTGCAATATTGCTCTTCATAATTTTTTTTTGTTGTTCATGATGATGATGATGTTAGACCGTATCTCTCCTATCTGTAATTCAGGATTTATCGTTACATCCAATGTCCAAGAACGCCTTCTAATTTGAGCAACTCTGTACCATGATAAATTAAAGTTCGATCTACAGCCGATATCATCTTCTACTAAGTGTGGTCGAGTAATATCCGAAACAGGGATGTAATCTGGTATGTAACGATCGTTTTCGGAATCCCCTATTGTAGCGGACATAGAAAACCAATTTGACCGATCCATACTTTCCGTATTACCTGTGGATGAGAGGATATGAGAACCAAAGAAGTACCACATCTTATCAGGAGAAGTGAACAATATACCAATTACTCTAAGTATGGATTCATTTAATTTTGTTAATGTATAAACTTTTGTAAAACAGGATTTACTGTCGGCTATATCACGAACTTTCATCCAGTCACAGATTAGTTTGAATTTTGATAACCATAAATGAAAGGAAGTGAAGGAGTAAGCAGGATGGAAAATTGTTAGTTGACTTGGAAAACTTGAATTCCATGTGAATTGCTAGGTGTCCCTGATGCATTCATTTTATCAGTAAATGTTGAGACTATCAATTGAAAACATTCTTAAGAAACAATCTAACTTAATATTTATTGCTCCTCCGTTGTAAACCTTATCTGAACAACTGGATTCAGTACCAGTTACACTTCGTTTATAAGGTTTCATCATATTTAGAATGAAAGCATGCCTCAGTGCCTTCTTTATGTATGATCTAAGACTGAACTATTTTGTGTGGTGATGTGTAAGATTAGAATCCCGAAATATTTTCGAATTTCATCAAATCGATCTGATAGAGACATCACGAAATCTTCTAAAGTCTTGACTCTCTGATTTTGTACTTGCATCCGCTTGGGCATGTGATGCCTTACTGGGTACTGTAAATTATGAATAGTACTAATCGGTGGTAACCTGATATGCATCTGTAGAGATTGAGATAATGGATTATCGTTTCGAAAACTTTGTTGGATTTCCGGTATATGAGAACTTTCATAATTCCAATCAGGATCTGTTTTATCTTCATGCTCCTCATCGCTGCTAAATATCCAATTTAAGTCGATTTGTTTCCCTCCTCTTTTCCGCTTCTTCTCGCATAACGTATTCTTATTTATAAATATAACCGTTGAGGTTGTTCAATCAGTAAAACTTGGTCCGGCATCATATGGACTGACGACTTTGCCCCGTAAATTTTGTTTTGTGAGCAGTTGTATAGTATCAACTGTGGCTCTCCACCAGTGGTTATGATCATTTTAAAGGACCCTGATAACATCAATAGTGTCAGATGGTGATGATAGATCGTCATGTTGATGAATTATTCCAGGAAATATTTATTACCTGAAAGTAAATTCGTCAGTTACAATGTATATGTACAGTAGTATGAACTAATGTATATACGAAAGTTGAAATACTAAATTATCAATCGAATTTGTCCAACTTTCGAATAATCGTTCGATCGCAAAATTAAAGGGAGAGGACGAGTTAGAAAAGGGCTGGGGACCGACTCGAGAGTTGGGTTAAGCTGTGGAAGAAAAAAACTGACAGTGGTCATGGCTAGTGCTTTTAGAGTACATGGTAGATACGTGTCAATTAACAGGGATTTTCAATACACCAATGGTGGAATATAAAAATACGTATTAACCTACTGTACGTGACACCTGAGTGCATTCAGTGTATCCGAGTTGTGTAATAAGATATACACCAAATGTGCAAGACTCACTGTACCCAATTGGCAGTAATGTACTGTAATTAACGGTGGTCATCCACGTGTGAATTCATGCCAGTACGGCGGCTCGATCTCTTTTGCTTTACATTTGTTTACAAATGCTTAAAAAATGACGATTGTCAATGGAGATCCTAATCTAGGAGCACCTGCATATGTGGTGTATGAAATTTTACGCCAAAACTAGACCATAACCATGCACAAAAACATTACGACCATCATTCTGAACAGCACCAACAAGCGTTCACTTTATATATATTTCAAACTAAAATATCAACTTATGAGCGAAATGAACAGGCAGCCTAGTGGCGTCTCAATCAGCCAATTCTTACAAGGCTTCTATCACCAAACTTCTTCTAGGTGCAATTGACGCATATTGAACAAATTCGACTCAGAAACGATGGTCGGCAGCTGGTCGAATGCGTATGTTTCTGATTTACTAAGATAAATTTGGTGAACGATTGTCAGGAGGTGACATGTCCGAGTATAAGCAGTTGTTCTAAAAGGTCGTTGCGGATGTATCTATAATGGATTACTTTGCGAAAATTGAAGTATATGTACATGAAAAGTTGGTGCCTACATCACCATCCACGGGCTCGTTAAACACCGCAACTTTGACACATTTGATTAATCGAATGGTATACTGTGGATGCAGAATCATAACGAACGTTCCTTAAAATGGGAATAAATTAGTAACATATCAGTACGCATCATTTGGGGTCACCAAAACACTTGAAATATTCATGAAAGAACATTATCGAGACCGGAACCCATCTTTAACGTCGGATGTTCTCAATATACCTTCTACTGTTCCATTCGAAAGTTCTTTCATCTGGTGATTGTTTACTACAAGTAGCTTATTCATCTTCGGAGATCAGTCAATCTTTGAATCCAGTTAGAAAAAAGATGCAAGAAATGGTTTTCAATGATTCCATTGTGTTCACAAATTTTGGTCGAATTTACGTTGAATTTGAAACCTGCATCGAAACAATTTCTGAAGATTCTTCAAGTCGAAAGTCTCCTAATCTACTATATATATCAACATAAATGATGACTGCAGGAGTGTTCCTATCGCAAATTGAGCAGATTGCAAAACAATCAGGAATTGGAGGAATTTGACAATTACGTCTGCAATCAAAAGATCCAAGGAATGATTATGTATATATAAGTACATGGTTTCTTAATTCTTAATAAAAAATGCCAATTAGGCCGAAGCAGGTTTTTTGTTTGTCGATATTATTAATACAGGAATTGAAAGCTCGAGAATATGTCACCTTTCCATGTACTAACATCTTCGAATTAGGTTTATTCAATGTCATTCCATGTCAAGAAATGTCAGAAAAACTTAGCATGACCTGTCCGTACCTGGAAGAGTGTGAGAGTTGTTTTTTCCTGTGTAGTTCCGTCTCCTCGCTGACTCAACAGCCCGTTTGAGGAAAGATTTCATTCTATAATCACGATATACTCTGAGATTATGCCGTCGCAGGTACGATATTAGTCGTGGGGGTGGGTCTGGTTCTTCTGACAGTTAATCTTGGTCAAAAAGGTCTGTTTTAATTTCGATGATGGTGACAATATAGAGAAATACTACAATAGTTTCAAAGTAAACCACATGTAAACAAAATAAAGGGACAGACATCTTTCTCTGAGACTTTCCTAGATTGGCAGCAAGACGATAAAAGTGCATAAATGACTGTTTCGCTCCCAAATGCCACATGTTTAGCAACAACAGAAACAATAATCAATCAAATAATTGGTAGTCAAGTTAAATTCATAACATTACTGTCATTTCGTTTTATTGTTTATTTGTTTTCATTTCGGGCTTTTAGGTACCGGATTTTGGTCATGGATGACCATGACAGCTCATTTCCACGACTGCGATTCGAATGCTTTCCACCAATGCCTTCTTTTCTATTATGCAAGTGCTTGTCCAGCTCTGATACATATTTCTCAATAGCATCTCTTCCATCCCCCATAACGAACTATTTACAAGACTCGTCCTCTTTGAACTTCTGCATTGCAACCCTGCGAGTTCTTTCTGTAAAATTGTAGGTTTAAGAAATTGAATATAAACACCGGGATAGCTCATTGTAGTCCCAACTGTAGTTTTTGTACGATTATGGCCAAGCATTTCAATTTTAGCAGTGGTTATTATCACGGATAGGTACCACTAATGAAGTTTCAGTACCAAAATCATGATTGGAATCTTGACCAGTATCAGAAGACGTTAATACAAGTTTATAACAGGGACGGGAACAAGAGGATGAAACATTATTAACAGAATCTGAAGGAGACAGTGGACTTATTGCATGTTGAATGTTTTCATAAGATATATCATGCTCCTGTCCCATGAATATGTTGTTGTCATTGTACTGAATAATGAGCTGAACTATGGGCATATGGAATGTTGATACATGATTTTAACTCTGTAAAATTCATGGAGAAGTTCTTCAGCATACACGTAACAAGAAAATTAAAAGGTGTAACTGTTTAGTTAATTTTTCATACACTCTTTTTAGTGTCGTTCTTGCACATCCTTTCTCAATACCAATCAATAGTAGAGATTCTGTGCATTCCAATTAGTTTGAATCAAGTGCAGGCATCAGCTCATGGTTGGTGAGTTCTGACATAGGATGATCTAAATTGGTATTGTTTGAGTTTGACATTCTTGATCGAGATATTTTTCTTGCTAGCATAGAACAGAAAGAAAGTTGGTTAATTGTGAAACGGAATCATTAAAAAGGATTGAATGAATAATATTAAAAATTATGAAATGCTTGATTTCTTTTTAATAACAGCCCTCATAAACATATTCCACACCTAAAGATAGTGGGAAATTGGTTATTCTAGGTTCGGTTAATAGTTGTTGCGGTACAAAAAATGTAAAAATCATATCTCAACTCACTTGATAAAATTTAATCAACAATTTTATTGCTTACAATTTAAATCATGGATCCCAGCAGACGTAAAAGACAAAGTGGATCATCACAACGTGATATGGAAAAGGCAATTCGAATAAGGGGGTCTAATCAACCAGATTGGTATACACTTATATGGCCGTCGCAATCTAATTTCAGATGTTATCGAAAATACCGTCAATAAACAACAAAATTCGTCTCCTTCACTGCTCGATCGTAGTGTAAATATCAAACTAGACAAGGAGATAGAACCGATCCCTACATCAACATCTATACCAGACGATGGAAGCGAAATTAATGTACAATATGCTTTCACATCAATAACAGTGCCTTCTAAACATTCAAAACACCATAACGGACCAGTAACTTATCCACTACTAACAGATGCAGATCAAATTGAATTTAGTTTCGATTTTCAATCGGACGACCGACTATACTCTCCACGACATGACGATGACGAAATTGATGAATCTGAAAGAAATGATTCTATAGATTCAGATCTGGATGCACACTGAATATACATGGCTTTATTGATGAAAATAGAGAATCTTTCAAGTACTTTGCCGAACTTCAGTACCATAATGAAAACGAAATGTAATATGAAAACAACAGTTGAGATGTATGAATTGATTCGAGTACTTGTAAAACCTATTCGACCAGACAACAAATTGAAGACTTACAAAACAATTCGTCACGAAATTTGGCCACTACTATTACATTTCTTTCTACTTCGTTCGTTAATAGTAGATATACAACACCCATCAGTTCAAATAAATAACTAAATGTACAGAAAGGGAACCTTAGCACGTTATCGTCCGCCTATCGACATGGGCAAAACTTGTTGTTTTGACATAGTCTCCATTTAAAGAACTGTCGAAACCGTATAATCTATGTGACGGGCCATCTATCGAAGTCAGCAAAATTTATTCACACAGGGAGGAGGTTACATATTTCAATAATATTATGCCTGTTATCAACGGCAACAAATTGAATCTCGCAAAACCAAATGACTAAATATATTTACCTCTAAATGAGAACGTGGCTACTACTTCTGTTCCTACCTATGTGGAACCATTGATTGATAGGAGAACAGCAATAAAATGAAAGCGGGCATCACTAGTCCATATAAAAGCACAGTTAGTACCAATATGATTAGTAAAAAATAAAAACTCATCAAAATGATTAACAGATTTAATTCATAAATGACAATTGACTTGTGATGTTACAGAGTCTGAGTAGACTGTTTCAGACGATATCGGAATAGGTTTCTCTTCAATACCTTTCCATAATTTGCAAATTTCTACGGGCGATACTGGTGCCAACAAAAGAGGTCCCTCACCACCACGGAACATTTGTTGTTTTTACGCTCAATCGATGACGAAATGAATGGTTACGGATATAATAATCAGCTGGGACACCGGTTTGTTCTATTTTGGGTTGTCAAAAGACAGGAAAAATCCAGTTGACACGGAACTATCTCCGTGGTTATTATTAGATGGAAAGAATAATATTCATCTGCATTTTTCTTGCACAGTTGCATAAATTGGCAGATTGAAGAGAGAGAGTCCGACACTTCTAAATTTCAGAGAACATCAAGAAAAGCCGTTCCCATATCTGGCATCTTATCTGACATAACAAAATACATCAGATACCCCTTTCTAATGTATCATGATGATTTCAACCCAGCATCAACTTTCTATCCCTAGGGATCCAGCGGTGGCCGCTACATACTTCACCTTGTCCTTTCAACTATTTCTAGATTGAGTGTAACATCAGCAAGAATCATCTCTCTGATACCAACAGGACGAAGCACTGTTAACTTACTATAATAAATAGTTCCAGATATTTTTCTTGTGTGTGCAAAACGTATTCCGCAACATGTTCGTTTGGAAACCGAATCAAAGGTTTTATGGATCCCATTTGGGTTCAACAAGATGCTGGGTAGTATGGAACAGGCTGTTCCATACTACCCGGCATCTTCCACAATACTTGATTTCCGACCTCAATCTGCCTATACACACTTGCCGTTATAGTAATCTAAAGAATCAAAATGG
>JAULBU010020001.1:0-19624 GCA_032358235.1 Odonthalia washingtoniensis | reverse complement strand
GTGTATTTTACTGTACGCCTCTGAATACGGGCCAACATTAAATATTCTGAAACTAAACTTTCAGTTGGCCGGGCCAACTGTATGATTATTTTTACTTAAGATTAAATTGGTGGTTTGAACTTGGGGTTTAGTTTCATCGGCGTCAAACTAAACCCGAAACTAAACCCGATTAAAAAATAATGTGCATTACAATCTAGTAGGGATGCGCCAGAATTTCGTGATTTTACTGTATGGAGTACAAATTTAATTGAACTCTACCTAGTAGAGATGCTCTAAAGTAAATAATTTAATAAAACAAGACAGAAAGGAAAATACCTGTTTTAGTCTAAAGTCCTGTCATGCAGTCAATTAAATGGAGGCCAACAATTATGGCCACCCACGATATGGGCCAAAAAGTATCGTAAAGTCCAAAAATTCCGGTGGATAAAACAGCACTTTTATCAACAACTTGAAACGAGTTGTGGATACATTCAATCAACATCGGAATTACTATATTCACATTACTACTTATGGACAGTTGCCAAAACCCGCTTATATTTAGATGGTGACATTATTTCCACTAACTGGGTGTAGTTGACCTGAGCTAGACAACGGTCGCAAATTTCCGTTCAAGTAATCAACAAATCCATATAATAAAAGAAAATACAATTCTCATTCCAAATTAAATTGGTGTAAATAGATGAAAAAACAAGCCAATTCAATAAAATAGGTGCTGGAAGCAATTCAAGAGAGAAAACTACTGACAAATCACTAATCTAATCATTGCAAATCAACAAACCCCTACCTAATAGGCCGCAATTATCACTATGAATAGTTGAATGGATACAAGTCGTTTTATCACAAATTGGTGTCGGACCGCAACTGCAAGTCAACTCCATGCAAGTTAGGGCATTAATATCCAAAAACAAACCAATAAAAATCTTACGTGCACCACCGCTCATCACAACCACACTATGGAGCACAACTAATAATCCATACAGTTGAAACGAAACGGATTTAATACATGCCAAGCGGAAACCATCCGACTATTCGATTGGCTCAAATTCTACCACGGGCAGTACCCCATTTTAAATCCCCGCACTGGTGGAATAACACATCATTGATAAGATCATTGTACTCCATACCCCATCACCAACACGCCTCATTCTAAGTGCACCTTTACCAGCCTCTACACGAGCAAAAAATGAGAAAACCAAAACGATCAAGTGTACCATCTAACTCGGGGGTGAATAAAATATCCCGCGTACAATGATTGATGGGATGGTGGGTAGCACTAAAATCATTACGCATACTTCATACATTAAATCAGACTATAGATTTAGCAAACCAAGTGATATTAATTTCTTCGTACAATGACAGGTGGTACAGCAACTTACATTATTTATTCTCTTCAAACAGAAGCCTACCGTATGGAAAGTTGAGAAAACATCTGAGCAAATCCGGCGCTCAGCTTGGATATTTTGTAAGTGTTTCTGAACATTAATACCTTGGATTGCATTTAAAAGGAATGTTTTCGCTTCTTTTAATTAACAAAACATAGTCTCATCAACCGAATATTCATTTACGGCTCTTCTAAATTCTAATAACTAAACAGCCCATTTCGGAGCGACAGCCTCATCAACAAATCACACCCGAATGACTCGTATCACATGTTTACTGTCCAAATACAGTAATAAGACGTTTAAAATGGAATATTTCATCGATATAGCAGTACGTTAAATCAATATAAATATCACTCAAAGTTGGCAATACAAACTTAAATCCATCAAATGGGAATAATTCTTCGAACTAACACCTAATTTTTTATCTACTCAATACAATAACTTCTTTCACAAAAAATATATATAAATCTGCATAACTAAAATTCAGAAGCTTCAATTACAAACTAACAGCCTACTAATGGTATTACACCAAATTTTTTCACCATAATTACTACAAAGGTTCGTATTCTAAACATAACCATACCTAAGTCTAATAAGAATCTAGATATATGGACTATTTACTACTTGTTTTTGGACAAAGGAAACAAAAATAACGTATAACATAAATATATAAGTGAATACTTCATTATAATACTACTTTTAACGACGCAGGAACCCATTAACAATGGAGCGAAAACAAAAGTAACTTTTTCCATACAATTAATAATAATTGGAAATGCTTTACGCTACCATATATTTGTTATAACTACATTTATTCTAAATGAGTTCCGGAAACTGTTATCTCTAGCCTGAACAGGTAGATGTAAGTCAATTGACGTAAATCATGGGGAAGTTTTTTACATGGGTACTTTTGCATGCAGTATACTTCACACTAGGTTTAGGGTTCGTTTAATTCAATACCTATTGGTACCGGTTGAGCTATGTGATAAATTCTTTGTATAAAATTCTAATCACATAAACTTGCCACTACTAAATGTGTACAACTCATACTGCATGTTCATTTATTGTCGTGGTAATATATTATCCCATAAATCTACCTCTATCATCATATCGAATAAATGAACGGCATATTTAGTGAGATTCGGCATGTTTATTTTATCGTAAAATGTAATCAATGCCGTGTGGTTTAGACATTAATCTACTAAAAAGAATAGTTTTGTCCTCATTAAATAATGTCCTTCGTATCTTACATTTGATGTGTCCAGGTAGGAAGCCTTCTATACGAATACTATAAACTAGTAATCGATGTAGACTTCTATTAGTCATACGCTATTCACATACTGTTCGAAGCGCCATCCCTAACGGAGTAGTTTCTGAATTCATGAGCGTTTAAAAAAACGTCGATCATTTATGATTGCTCCATGATTGCTCGGGTTCATGCACGGCTCCTATCCACTACGGTTTCTTTTCAGGGATGTTCATTATATATTTGCATCTAGTTTCAACATTTGTTTCTCTCTTTCCGTTCGATTTCAGTACATCCACGATGACAGTTGGAAAGATGGCTTTGAACAGCGTTCAGTGTGAAATGTTTTCTCCTTTCTGAAGGACATGGCAATGCACTTGTAGTATATGTACTTGTACCGTTGCAGTATGTGGTTGTATTTTTGTTTTCAGATAGGGCATCGCATTCATTTTTTTACAGAGAAGAACGAATGTGTGAGTAATCCGTTTGTATATCATTTACACAAGTTTAGAATCGATAATGTTCATTTATTCTTCGTAATGTTGTTATATGTTTTTAACTATATAATAATAATAATGGGTTTTTCTCCCGGTAGCTGTGGGTGATATGGTTTGCGGCGTACTAACTTTATAAGATGTGTAAATAAATAAGAATGGGTTTTATAAGTTTTGAATTTTCTATCGGCTCTGATTCTGTATGAGCGTTTTTTTTACCTCTTAACCGTCGGTCTCCCGCCATTTGTGGTGGATGTTTTGAAAGACGGGACAAACTATGTGACACGTTCGTAATCTGTTGACACACATGAACGACGCATGATATGATACGTAAAGAGATATATAGAAATCAATTCAATTTTGATAAAGTGAAAGTAACTAACTGTAATTAATGAAATTGCAAAGCTTTTGATATAGAAATGGGTAATGGCATGCATTATTCGGTTTGATTTTTCTTTTTTTCAGAAAAAGGAATTGTTGACGACGTTGACGGTGCTTTTGGAGAGGATTTTGTAATGCAAACTCGAAGCAAAATACACACCTTCACCAATGCTGAGAGAAGTTGATGGCATTTTTGTTTTTTCTTCCATAGCGCATGTGAGCGAGCAGCAACTAAAATAAATGAATGAAATTGGGAGGGGGGGATTGAAAATTTGTTAGTATATATATATATATATATATATATACTGTAAAGGTGGAGAAGTTGAATTATATTAACAATTACTGTACAAGATGTATTATTGTTCAATACGTATTATAATGTGAATAATATTATATATATTATATATATAAGAAATTAAAATTGGCGCTGAAAAAGAAATATGAATAAAAGTTTGATCTACAGAGATGTGTCAGAGCGTGGAAAGGGCTTCATTGTTATGTTTTAGTTGTGACATTAACGAAACAATGTAAAAAGAGAAAAACAGTACAAAAACATATAAAATTTTAATAATAAATAAATCAAAATATTTTAAAAAAAATGGATATCTTTTTGTTCTTACATTATTACTAAGATATTATTTTTAAAACAAATAGGAGGAAAACGTTTGGAAACGGCGTGTTAACATCGAACATAACAACTAAATTATTTTTAGAAAATCTCTTGCTTTATCAACAATTTTAAAAAATATCATATTATGTTATTTGCCATACTGAACTTTCCCCCAACTCTCTCTGACACTCTGCGGCTTCTTTATTCTATTTTTTTTGTTTAAATAATCGCAATTATTCTTTTCAAAATATAGCTTACATCTATCTGTGCATTCAAAACTAGTCTATCGGACGACACGACGACACAACAAAAGGAGTCAACCGTTCAACGAAACAACAGCAAAGAAGAGGAATATTACAAGACATTGAGAGATTTGAGAGATTGAGAAGTTGAGAAGTAAAAAGCATTTGGTACAGTATATATATATATAAAATATATATTATCCGTTTCCATTTTCGTTAAGTGTGTTTGGACGGTTTTCATTTATTATTTTTCTCTCATGAGGCTACATTTCATATAGAAAGTGGTGACTTATTAAATTATTATGTCTTCTTCTTCTTCATATCATCATCATCATCATCATCATCATCATCAGCGAAATCAATATGCATATCATGAACATCCAGAAACAAGAGGACCACTGCAGACGAAAATTTCAAATATAACAATACGACGAAAATGTTTATTCTTCATAATAAATTATTTCTTTTTCTTCTTCGACATATCATGCGCCATGCAAATAACATCAACGAAAATGGAGAATCATATATTTAAAATACAACCCATAACGAAAACATGTATTACTTGTCTTAGTGAATTATGTATGATGGATGAAATGAAAGAACAACAACAACAACAACAACAAGCAAATTTTCGATTGCTAATACCTGATATATTTCAATCTATTCAACAACAACATACATATTTTATTCAATGTACAATGAAATATTCAACTTCAACAACGAATTTATGTATAATACCATTAATTAAATGTTGTACAAATGAAAACAAACCAGAAAATCTAAATATTGATTTCTCATCTTTACCTAAACAACAATCTACATATGATTATGATTATTCTTATTATTCAATAACTAATAATAAACAGAATAAGTTATCAAATTATCAAAATACAAGAAATTTTTCAAGTGATATAGATAATGATCCATTTTATTCAAAATATTTTAATTTATCAATTCTTACACAACGATGGAAGAACATTACGAAATATTCAAATTCATATACGACATATTCTGAAATTGGTAGATCTGTTGAAAACAGAACAATACCATTATTATATATAGGTATACCACCAGCTGAGGATTCAACATATGAACCTAAATTAATTTTAATTAATTCTTTGCAACATGCACGAGAATGGGTTACCGTATCAACTACCACATATATCGCTGATAAATTTGCAAGATTACTTTCTTCAAAAGATGAACAATGGATTGAATTATTTAAACGTGTTCATTTATTAATTATACCTATGGTAAATCCAGATGGTTATGCATATACAAATAAAGGTGATGATACACGTTTCTGGCGTAAAAATCGTTCATTACCACCGACCAATAATAATAGTAATAGTAGTAGTAGTAGTAGTAGTGATAGTGGTAGTGATTGTTATGGTGTTGATTTAAATCGTAATTGGAATATTGATTTTGATGGTAATTTACAATCTGAAAGTAATCCATGTTCAAATGAATATAAAGGGAAAAAAGCATTTTCACAACCTGAAACAAAAAGCATAAGTGAATTTATATTAAAAAATAAAAAACCATTAAAAATACATTTAGATATACATTCGTATGCACAATTAATATTAGGACCATATTCACATTCAATTCAAGCACCTAAGAATGAATCTAAAATAAGGGAATTAGGTAATAATTTAACTAAAGCTGTTAAAGAAATTCATGATAAAAATTATAGTTTTAGTATGACAGCGAATAATGAATTAGGATATGGTGTATCTGGTGGTATGAGTGATTGGGTATTTTATAATGAAATTTGGTCAAATACTATTGAATTAAGACCTAAAGGAAAAAAAGGATTTGATGGATTTAATTTAAGTTCAAAAGAAATTTTACCTTGTGCACAAGAATGGTTTGCTGGTATTGTAAAATTAATTGATATGGTTGATAATGATTGGCATGAACAAGATAAACAACAGATTGTTTTAGATATTTGGATTATTATTATTATTTCAATTATTGTTTTTCTTTTTATACTTTGTCTTTCTATTATTCTTGGTTTTTATATAGTCAAAAAAAGAAAAACGAAATTATTAGAACATCAATTTAGAATGCAAGCTAGACCTAGAAATGTAACAAATGATAATAAGAATAATGATTTGGATAGAGGAGCAGAACGATGTGGTTGTTGCTGATAGAAAATTGTAATTGTTTTAATTTTTTTTAATTTTTTTTAATTTTGTTTTGATTGTTGTTTTTTAGGGATTTGTAAAAGGTTAAAAAAAGGGTTTGGCCCCTTTCAAATCTTTTGAATTTTCAGTTTATTCCACTGTAATAATATATAAAGATCACTATGTCGATGGTTTCACACACTTCCCCTATTTCCAAACCGACATTGACTATTGGGCGGTACTTTATTGGAAATCGAATCCCATCAACATTTGGCCAGCAGTAAACTGCGTTCTTTAAAAGGGATCGGTGTGGGAGGGAGTGGGGCAAAAGGGGGGAGAGGGGGGGGGGAGGTAGATGACAGTTTTTTGACAAGTAAATGAAAGAGGAGGCACCTTGTTGTGTGTGTGTAATAATAATTATTAATTATTATGTGCGGACATAATTATACTGAAAAGAAGAAGAATATAATTTATATATATCTGTTTTCTAAACTCTGCGTATTGTTTTTGTATCGAGACTTTTTTCACTTTGGTATTTTTGAAAAGCCCAGTTCAAAGTCATCCACAAACTAGTCTATATATACATAAACTTTTTACAACATTACAGGTCTATTTTTTTTTCATACATAGAAAACGTGTCAAACGGAGGAAACTATTTCATTTTTATACACGTATACTTTTTTAAGATATTATTGATAACACTGAAACTAATTTATATACAACGTTTTGCTATAAACAATAATCTCATCGTATTTCAGTTTTAGCATGCTTTGCCGCGATGAATAATGCCGTCGTATACATTTATTTTTGTTGATTTCCGTCAATTTCTCCATTCCCCAACCCATATCACAGAACAAAGTAAGGTCGGTGTCCACTTATACAGTCCGCGTCTACAATGTTATTTTCACTTCCTATAATAAACACTACATATTTCTCCAATCGCTTAATCGTACATTTCTACATTACATTTATGTAATTACAAATTTTCTCGCTCTTAATTTTACTTTTTCGTAACAAAATGACATGTCATGTGAACACTTCAAAAAGTAAAAAAAAAAAAAAAGAAAGGAAAAACAAAAATAAGACCAGAAAAATCACTGTTGCGAAAAACTGTGTATTACATAGTTTTCGCGACAGTGATTTTTGTTTCGTACACGTTTAAAAAAATCATGCGCCAAGCGGTGTCTAAATGAAAAATGACAAAATTTTCTTCTTCGTACACGTTTAAAAAATCATGAGCCAAGGCGTGTATAAACTAAAAACAATAACAAATTTTATCTCTTACGTTTCAACTTGAACGAAATCAATTTCGCATACATGGTATGTCCGAAATTTAATTGAAAAACATTATCCATTTCAACCAAATAAAAATGAACCGAAAAATCAAAAAACTGTAGTATTTCAAACCGCTATACATTCAAACGACGTAATCGCTCCACTTCCACCGTAACCTAAGAAATGGGTAACCTGAAAAAGAGAAAACGAACTCGAAACACATACCAGACGCAGCGAACACACAACGTCGTTCACCAAAATACTTCAGAAACTACCGGAGTCTTCAATCCGAAACTATACTCCAGATCCGACCATTTCATCGACGAAGCTAGCCGTCGTAGAAATATACACGTTGCTGTGATATGACAGCAAACATACCTCCTTCTGCTTGTCTTACCAGAGAAACCAATTACTTCACTTATGATAATGATTTCTTTCGTTGTAAAACGAAAATTAGTAAGAGACCTTTGAGTAGATTACACATTTATGTTGAAATGTGTATTCCTGATTATTCATCTTTCGGCTCGTAGGAATCCTATATCTTCCTTTATTTGTTTTTGCCTGTTTGTAGATGTACAACGTCAATCCCGCATCTGCATCAAGGAAGGAGGAAAGAAGAACAAGTCCGTGAACGCATGTATCATATTTCATTGGAAAAGTTTTCCAAAAAACATTTTCCAAAATTTGAACATGTTGATCCGCATCTATAGCGTCTAACAGTTCTGGATCAGGGAATAACTCTAATTGATCTACTATTAAATTACAGTTCACTCGTGTACGTTGTACTCGTGGAACAAAAATTAGTTTGGTAACAATAACTTCATCAGTGCTAGAAACAATTGTGGTTTTGCGAGTAGTCATGATTTGATCTACATACCCTCCAGGATCATCAAATGGATTTATAGTAGATGAACTGTCCTTTTCTGTAAGTGAGAAAATATTGGTCTCCAATAGAGTCTTGGCTCAATTTTTTGATATTTCAAACAGGACGATCAATGATAATATTCCCCGCCAAGTTTATCGTCAGTGACAAGGCAGTATAAGGTAGTACAAGCTTGTAATAGTTAGTACATGGTAATACAAGGTAGTAACTTGTCGCTGAAAATGAACTTATGGATGACAATATTACCATTGGTCTACCAAGTAAGTAATATTTACCGATTCCTAATTTTCCGTCGTTAAATATAATGTTGCATGTGGCACCAACCATTTTATAGAAAATGTATGCGGTTCCGCGACGGAATTTTTATTACTTCTGCATCCACAGTTACTTGTGGTAGAACTTCAAAGTATTCAATCCCTCTCGTAATTTCTTCAATCCACAGGTTACGGTAAAAAATGCTGGCATCAATAGCATCATCAAAAGTACTGATACTGATCGGACTTTAAACCTCCGTAGATGCAATTAACGAAGAAGAAAGTTTATTGCATGTCCCCTATCCCCAGTGCAGTACTTGTAGTGCTGACATAACAATAACAGAATTGCTTCTGTTTCGAATGTAAGAAATTTCCGATGATCAATGGATATTGAAATCGGTACCAGAGATCGGCTGGTAATTGTTGCATTAAAATCAGAACTCACGCAGATGCACCAGAATTTGATGAATAATTCATCTTAAGAGTAGTCCAGGTATCTTCATCACCACTCATAATGCTCAGAAATCGTAGAAAAGGATTCTGAACGAAAGTTTCATCACCGAAAGTTCCGTAGTGATCATTATGGTAATTAAATGTACATGCCTTTTTAAAATTTCTTTATTCATCCTAACTACGAACGATTTTAGTACTGATAATGTCAGGACTAGGGAAAAATAGAGAAACGGGTTGAAGGGTGAGAATACTGTAGATTCCGTCTGACCGAGTGAATAGCGGAAGTTGCCTCGAAATGGAGATAGAACAATAGCAGGAAAATGTCTTTAATTCGTAAACTCGATGCGGTCAAAAAATGTGCAGTAAAAGATAAAGAGAATTGACTATGTATATATAGAATAATGTAATAATGATTGCATGGAACACGTAATCAGTATTGCACTCTAGCAAGCATTCCGAATTGGGAATGTTGCATAATAGATCATACATGTAGTCAACAAAGACTGGCATATTACTATACAAAAACAATTAGGGGTTATTACTGGGCCATTCCAGAAGTATTCAGAAACGATTGATGTGTAGAAGACGTGCAATCTTAGTATTGGCATGCAACAGATATCCAGTAAATAGAGTGTCCTAAGAAATAGTCATACAATAATTGTGAGCCATTAAGAAGTTATATAATGATAAACCAATAAGAAATAATAAAATATATTATAAGAGTAATTTTTTAGACCGTAAAAAATTCATGAAGACATAAAGAAAACAACGGAGTTTTTCAAAATGGAAACAACAATGAGAATAAAGTACATCTGTATTTAACAAGTAATACAGTGTCATATCGAACGTAAAGAAGTAAGCTACAGCCTGAATTCTAAAGCTGTAATGAATTTTTACGAGACCAAGGTGGCTACATTGAACGATGGAGTCAAAATATATAAAACGTAAGGGCAAAGAAGATACGAAAAGAAGAAATTGAATGTTTCGTGCGAAACAGAAGTGGAATAGATATGTATCTTATTACAGTTGATGCCACATATGAAAATTTTGTTGCGATTTTTAAGACGAAAGTGCTGACACGGATGGACCACTTGGTGAGCATTATAGAATATTTAGAAATTTTTCTTACAAAAAGGCGATGGAAGTGAAATTGAGCTTCCCTGCATAATGAAATAGATAAATTATTTATTTCAAAACTTAGACGTAATTTATAATGACACTATACTCACTCATTGTATGTGTTTGTGTGACGGCAAGTGCCGAGGGATGTTTCTACACGGCGACTAGTAAGGCGTCAGACGACCTACAACTGTATTTCAGGTAGATAAGTAAGTAAGTACAGTAGTAAGGTATTGTCGTAGAACTCAGAGATCGCTGTCCTACATATTTCACAGGACTGTGAGTGATTAGTTCAGGTTTTAGTAGGTTTGATGAACTACGGACTTCCCTATAAAAGGATCATCACTTCAGGATAAGAAGTGACCTGGTAGTGGGTGAAAAACACCAGAAATTGAATAAACATTCTTCATATTTCTTTCATAATTAGTAGCATCGGTTTGTATATCAATTATCAAACTCAACCACACCTTCATCAGAAATGCGGACTGACGATGACTGTTCTAAACGTCCACCTCGTTTTGATGTTAACTGAGATGGGGACTTTCAGTTATGGTCTTTTCGTTTTGAGGTTCTTGCAGAAGCAAAGGATTATGCAGAAGTAGTATTTGAAGATGTAGTTGGAGCAAGGGAGGTAAAGCCTCTTGACCCGTTGATACAGAAAAGTTTTTCCGGGCACGTGCTTTGCTCGTTATGTGCTTGGGACAGAAAGCCTTGCGCACAGTTGTCGCCGATCGTGTCAATCCGTTTCTGATGTATAAGAAACTGACAGACCTCTATGCCTACGAAGACGCCAGCTAGTCGTGTTCAGATGCAGACTGAACTTTACCAAATGTGTTATGACACTACGAAAAGTATGAGCGAATATATAGATCGCTTTGAAAATATTTTTCTGAAGTTGAATTCCATGGAGAGTGATATTCATGATTCGCTACAAGTGGCAATGCTGTTGGCAAGCTTTGGTAATGTGAATGAGTCACCATACGGAGCTGTTATAGCTGCGTTGCAGACACTTGGCATGTGCAGAATTGGAAAAAGATGGTCACAAGATTTCATTTGATGGTGGTACATGTATTATTGAATACAGTGACAAGTGTGTTACTGGGAAAGGTGTTCTTCAGGACGGTATTTATGGCATTGTCGTGCAACGTGATAGGCCTGTAAATATTGCAAAGAAAAATGAAGATATATGGCACCATCGATTTGGACCCGTTGACAAGCGAGAAATTTCGTCGATGAGAGTCAAAAACGATGTGCATGGTTTGGGAAGTCAAATTATTCCGGGTGATGGGAATGATTGTGAGCTCTGTGTTCAAGGAAAGCTGTCTAGATTATCTCTAAAACCTCGAGTCCATAAGCCAAGTAACCCGGGTGATATCATATAATCGGATGTGTGTGGACCTCTTCCTATACTAAGCATTGCAGGTGGTAGATACTTCGTCAAATTTACGGACAGTAATTCCAGTTTCAAAGCAATAAGAATTATGAAAAAGAAAGTGGAGGTTTGAGAGTCATAGTTCATCAACTTTTGCGTTAGTTTTGAATGCCAGTTTGACTGTACAGTTAAGGTTCTGTACTCGGATAGAGGAGGCGAGTATGTTGCGCTGGGGGACTATTTGAAAGAAATGAAAGGTGTTGCGCATGAACAATCTGCGGCGTATACATCACAAAAAATGGTATAGAAGAACGTTTGAATCGAACTCTACTAGACATGGTTCGCTCAATGCTCTGTGAGTCCGGGCTTCCTCTGCAATTCTGGGCAGAGGCTTTGTCTGCTGCTGTGGACATTCGAAATGTCACAGCTACTCGAAACTCGGAATGGAAGACAACGAATGAGAAACTTACCGGTCGTAAGCCAGATGTCCGCCATTTTAGAATTTTTGGATGCGAGGCATGGACATATGTCGCTAAGAGCAAGAAACTGGATGAAAAGGCAAGGAGGGGAATAATTCTGAACTGTCACAGACGAGGACTGTACCGAGTCTGGGATATTGAAAGGTATTCAGTTCATGAAATACGCCATGTCATCATTAGGCAGTATTTCCAGCGAAATAGTGGACCAAGAAACATGGTGAACAAGATTCATTTGAGTCGTGGTTTCGAACTTTGAACTTTCCAGAGTTGCTGACGTAAGAATATTTGGATGACATAGTCAGTGACACACATGCTACTTTTCTATGAGGATGCTGGTGACGCGCAGGAAGAGGCTCCGAATGATTCTGAGTCACTGCACGAAAGCATTGATGGTGACATACCACCTCTGGAAGATATGACATATATACCTGTTACTCTTAGAACGTAAGGGGAGTCTCGATACCCACCTAGGCAACGTAAGGATCCCGAACGTTTGGGACAATCAGCAAATACTGCTGTAGCAACACAGCATTTTCTACCGAAGAATGTTACCGGGGCACTGCCTTGCGATTCCAGTGCAAACTCGAGGATTGCTATTGAGTGCAAATTTGAATCTTTAGTGAGAAGGGACACGTGGCAAGTTGTACCGTAGCCAAAAGATGGGGAAATTACCGAGGCAAGGTTTGTTTTTGAAATTGGAATGAAGCAAGATGGTACAGTGGATCGATACAAGTCACGGATAGTTGCAAAAGGATTTCAGGAATTGACCGAATTTGAAGTCTATGCACCCGTGATCAATTTTACTACTATAAGAGTTGCAGCTGTAATGGCACTGAAGCGTGGTTACACAGTCCACCAGGTCGATGTTTGAACGGCATTCTTGAATAGTAGTATTCTGGAGGAGAGAAAACCTTGCGTTCTAGCACCTTCTGGTGTATGCCTGAAGGTACCCCCTGGCCATGTTCTGAAATTGAACCGTGCATTGTATGGATTGAAACAGGCTCCACGTATTCGGAATGAATCGTTCAATAGCTCTGCAGAAAAGGCTGGTTTCAGAAGGATACAGTCTAATAAATGTGTTTACGTACAAGTTGGGAACCTCGACAACGTATAAATTTTCATATATGTTCATGATGTACTCCTGGTCGGAATGTATGATGATGTCATCACAGTGAAATCCAAATTGATGAAGCTATTATCCATGAGGGACCTAGGTGTGGTACATAGCTTTCTGGGTGTCAAGTTTGAGATGAAGGAAGGAAAGATGTTTCTTTCACAAGCGCTCTAAATAAAGACGGTATTGGAACGCTTTGGTATGATAGGCTGCAACCCGACTGCAGTTCCGTTGTTTAAAAGTGATTTGGCAGAATCCAATATTTCGGGAAAACTATTTGAAGATTCACAAAAATATAAGGCCGTGATGGGTGCGCTTCTATGCCTTGATCAACGCACAAGGCCGGATATAATGGATGCCGTTGGTCTTCTTTCTCGATACCCAAGTCGTCCGACGATGAAAGGATGGGTTTCACTGAACCGTATACAACGATATATGGCAGGTACTGTTGAGTTTTGGTATACAGTATGTCGTGAATGACTGTGACGCTCTCGTACTGTACTGTGATGCTGATTGGGCTGGCGATAAGAAAGATTGCAATTATACAAGTGGATTTGTAATCATGCTCTATGGCCGTCCAGTAGTCTGGTATAGCAAGAAACAGGGATGCGTAGCTATGTCATCAAGTGAGGCAGAGTATGTTGTACTTTCAGACGGTATGAAGGAAGCGAAATGGCTGGTTGGATTATTGTAAGAACTTCATTTTCCAGTTTCGAAACCTGTTCCAGTCTTTGAGGATAACACAGGGGCCATAAAATGGGCGACATCGGACAAGCGGGCAAAACATGTGGATTTACGCTATCACTTTGTCAAGAAGATGGTTGACATGGGTTTGTTTAAAATGAAGTATTGTCACACTGCAGAGATGGTGGAAGATGTATTCACCAAGCCTCTCTACCAAGAGAGCGTTTTATTTCACTAAGAAAGTTGGTAAACGTCATCCCTAAACAAGTTGAAGGCATGTTCCATCAAGGAGGGGACAATGACACTATACACACTAATTGTGACGGTAAGCCTCGAGGGGTGTTTCTACACGGCGACTAGTAAGGAGTGAGAACACCTACAACTGTATTGATTAGATGATACAAAAGGGAAGAAGGTGCAGGATAGTGTACAGTACATGTGTATATAATTAATCAGAACCTGACTACATATACATCTGTAGTTTAGGTAGATTAGTAAGTAAGTACAGTAGTAAGGTATTGTAGTAGATTTCAGAGATCGTTGTCCTACATATTTCACAGGACCATGAGTGATTAGTTCAGGTTTCAGTTGGTTTGCTGAACTACGGACTTCCCTATAAAAGTATCATCACGTCGTGATAAGAAGTGACCGTGTAGTGGGTGAAAAACACCAGACATTGAATAAACATTCTTCATCTTTCTTTCATCAATTTAAAGAACATGTAAGCAGAAAAATTAAAAGGGTTTCAACAATTTTTCTCTGAAAATAAATTGGAATTGTAAGAGCAGTTGGACAAAACAATTATGAGTACTGTTCAAGAATTGTTTTGTTTGTAGATCACGGAATTTATCCCTTTATTCTCCTTTGAAATTAAACGAAATACGGCTTAAACCTTGGATTTACATTAATTGTCGAATGGTGTCATTTTCCCCTGTTCTGAGACATAAATAAATGAAAGTAGAAGGGAAACAAATACCTTCAAATTATTTCCTCATTGAAATTTGTGCAGATTTAACGACGTCCCTACAATTTCCTCGCTTTTTTCGTCTTGAAACTTATTCAGATATATCCATAAAGCTATCTGCAATTTCACCCTCTACTGAAATTACCTAGTTCAGTTCAAAAACACTATAGAAAGCCTGAACCTTCCAGCTCCAAACAATGGGGCTACGTTCATGTGGTTTGGGAGTACTGTATCCTTGGTTGATTGCAGAACATTTTTATTCTGTAAAACCTTTCTGCCTGCACCGAAAGCATTTTTAATTTATGAGTCTCGCTTTAGTGAAAATCTAGTTTGTTCTTTTTTGCCACTTTTCCTTTCAGAGAGTAATTATTCTCTTTATGTATAGGACGGTTTAGACTCCAGATTACGCCTCATCAAGTCAGTAGGATTTGACCTTGCTGACACAAATTAATTTCGGCACGTATAAATCGTTTTCAAGCAACCATGTGACACTAATTTGTTTTAGCACATCTAAACTCTACTATTTTCACGCCACCACATGTAGAACTCTATATATGCATACTCGGACCTATCTTCCGTTCCTACTGTAACGTTTTACATACCTACTCGGTTAATAACAGATCTGCGGAAGGTTAAAAACGGTGAATAATTGCATGTAGATACATAGTATTCTAAGAACCATGTATCTCCGACGTCTGATGTAGCACACGTTTTAAAGACAGTACTAATATTTTCTTTACCACTCACTATTTCTTCCATGCGCCGTGGGGCGTAAAATGTGCTACACTACTCTCCGAACAAAGAATGTCCAGGGGAAGAGTTCGTGTGATACATGCTATATTAGTTTTGGGTTTTTGCGTATTCCAAATCTTATTGTTCTGATAATAAGTGTTACTACCAACGTGATTTAAACAATCTAGATGAAACCTATTTTGTCATAAAGTTTTTAAAATATCGTACACTTGGTTTCCAGGATGTCTAAGATCAAAAATGCTGATATCGTTTTGGGTGTCGAGCGCGTGAGGATATTAGTGATGTTTAGTGGAGTTCATGATGAATGCGTCCAACCTCCATTCATGGTCTTTAATAATGTAGAAATACGTTAACAAATGCGTGGTGTGGAAGATAATCCAACTGGAGTGGCATATATAACGGGTTAAAAAGGATGGATGGACACCATGATTATGCCATTGTTGCTTCGGGAAAGTCGGGTCTTTACTTGGCTTCCCAACGGGCGAAAAAGGGTCTTTTTCGGACATTTGAAGTGGCCATACTAAAACAGGGGAATATGACATACCTCGTACAACTATCACTACAATGATTCCTACTTCCACCCTTATGGGATATATTTCAATCAAACTTATGACTCCTTTATCATCCAGAATATAAAAGAGGTATGGACACGACGCTGGGGTGCATACTCGATGGATTTAACCGTAAAGGGAAAGTGGAAGGAAAGTTCTGGAAAAATTGAGAGCCCGTGTAGAAGATTCATCCTTCGTTTTGCAGTCGACTCCGAGATTGAGAAAAACCAACACAGAAATTCTGATTTTGTCTCATATGCCTGAAGGGGCATGACAAAGACGGATATAGCTTCACACGAAACGTTTAAAGCTATAACCGAAAGTTACATTAAATCATGTTACCTACTGAATATGTTTATCACTGAAATAGTATAATTAACACTATATACAGTAACTGGGTGTATTTCAGTTGTGAAAAAATAATTCACTTTTTGCTATTACCAATTGATAATTCCTAAATAAATACCAATTATTTTCACATTTACATGCTCTGTTAAAATGGATAATTGGTAAAATATAATATCCCCATTGTTTCGGACGGATGATTTATCGACCAATGGGCCATATCGGCATTTTGGCGGGACAGTGCCATTGGACGATATATGGACCCGTAAAATGCATAAAATTGTGACTGTATTCTTACTATATTACCGAGATTGAAGATTTTGCGAATTCATTCTGCAGGAGAAACTGATTTCGTTCAACATAATTATTTCTATAATTGAATAATTAAAGAGATTGAACTACTCTATTTTTTTTCATTACAGAATGCGTGGAGTAGTACTTCAGTTGGAGAAAAATCCCAAATTGAGAAACAAATCTCGGTATCATCTGCATTTCGTTCGGAATTTTCCACAAGGAGAAGGCTAATTCTCAATCGAAGAACACCATCATTGCCACTACTTCGGGAGGAACGGGTGGAACGGGAGTTATTAGCGCATGTTCTGGGACACGACGAGGGAGTAGACGTGGCGCGATGGGAATGAGTCAGACTCGTGGTAGAGGAAGAGGTAGAGGTGGTAATGGGAGTGCTAGAAGAATACGGCGAAGAAACGCGTCAGACATATTAGCTGAATCTACATGTGACTGGAAAATAATTAATGATGCTACCACATAATTTATTGATGTCGACATATTTGTCAAGCAATTCGTGGATAATTGTACGAGCAGGTTTTTAAAATCTTTACATGAAAGATTGAAACAGGAGTTCAATCCAGCATATATGCCACCAGAGCGAGCTGGATATGTCATTATGATCATCATAATGACATGATGATACGCAAATTGGGTATAATTGAAATTGAATGGCTGAATGAGTTTATTAGACTTAATGAGAGTGAATAAAGTTTTTTCATTGTGGAATTCTACAAATTTCTGGCTATATTCATGTGGTCACAAAGTACAGGCACGTCCACGGAACTTTGCATTGAAGCACTGAAAGAGTTTGGCCTCCCCAAACCATCTATTTAATTGTATCGTTTTTTGACAAGTAACATGTGTGCGTACCACCCTTCGATGCGATACGATACTGGATTGCGGACATGGGCATCGCAAAGAGATCCAACAGTATTCTTAATGAAATTTGAAGAAGTGGCCTATTCTACATCCCGAAGATTATTCTACGTGCCAACTGCTCAGTTTTTGACCCTTGATGACTCCCTGATGGGCGCAAGGTATTTTGATAATCCAGTTAAGATGTTGAGTAACCGGAAGGAAGACCGTGAAGGACAGCCTAGTGATGTTATATGTGATGCCAATTTCAGTGTAAGGCTGGGTGTAAATCTTAGGAGACCGGTCAGAAGCAAGTAGAATTGGTATCAAAAGTATTTGGTGTGGTAGCTGGTAAAAGTGGATAGATGTATAATCGTGGCGTTATAATAACAGCAGATAGAGGTTATGGGCGAACTGCTTTTTTGGACATTATTCGTAATGTAAATATGAGATCATTATTTGTGGTACCGGAAGAACCACTTGTGTTACACCCATTTGTTGCAAGTTCGTTCTTAATAATTGGAGGTAGTGATGAGGCGGAACTTTTGGAAGGGTCATGTGGAAATGATCCACAACCCGGGCGTGATTTCAATTTTCCAAGCGAAAATTGGACGAACGAAGAAAATGAAATTAAAGGTGACAATCAGTTGGGAAGAGGAACAGGGATGGATGATGTTTCCATTGGAACAGAAATTACCAGTGCGTTTCATAATTTTATAATAGACGATGGTCCATTGGAGGGACATGACGTATTTCAGATTTCAGGCAACAATTAAACGGAACAGGGGTAGTGATAGAAATACTTCTAGCTATTATATAGCGGTAACACATCCGATGCTTGGGAAAATTGCCACAGTTGTTCGTTTTCATGCCGATATACCATCTGAAGTTTTGAAACGTATTAACAAATGGGTTTACAGAAAATACTATGAAGAAGAACATGAATTTAATATATATGGGAAACGGACGGAACGTATTTCAATAGAAAAGGAATTGTTTCTGGCTTCTCTGATGGATTTTTGCCGACCTTTTACGAAAAGTCAGCAGTGTGTGGACTGGTTCAACCTACGTAGATTTATAATTACGGCAACTACAGCAGCAGATATTTTTGAAGGAAATGCAGGGATGGTACAAATATTCAGCATCCAATATCCTCAGACAGGGGAGAGAAAAATTTCTCAGTGGATGTAGGACTTGGTCAAAACCTGGTTTAATTACAGGAAGGGAACGGAGCAAATGAAGAGAGGGACAATAAAAACGAGAATGGTAATCTCGGCTTTGCGATCTCCGCCATACATAAGATGCCTATTAAATGTAGGGTTGGTTGAGAAAAACACAAATCCCGAGTATGCGTGTTCACCTGATGGATCCATCAGGCGAACATATATAATCGGGATTTGAATTTCGAATTGCTATCATAGATTTAAAGAGTAACGTAAATAAGGAATCATGGAGGTCTAATTTGAATATTACAGTATGTAATAACGAGTATGAGGTTGTCCCTGTTGAGTTAAAATCAAGGATAGCAGGTGATAGTAAGCGAAGGGTTCGTTCACTATATATCTACAATGATAAAAGGTTTATCACAGAAGACGCGATAACAAATTACATATGTGCAGAAAATTTATTTCAGATGGTTCATCAATGTTATGTGATGGGGGTAATACCGCGCTATATGCTTCTGCTGTTGAGAAAGGAATGTAGTTTCAAACTCTAATTTACATACAGAAATTTATCTTTGATAGATC
>JAULBU010019990.1:0-19632 GCA_032358235.1 Odonthalia washingtoniensis | reverse complement strand
CAACAGTACCGTCTTGAAGGATGTAATCGGCTTCGATCGGAGCAAAGAGAAGATTTTTCTTTGCTTAATAATGACAGTATTTTGACCGCTTGGAGATAACATATGACAGACAGTATGCTATCGATGATGTAGACTATTATAGCTATGCTGCTAGTTACGAAACGGGAGCTAGATAGAGTAGATGTGAGAGCGTGTGTCACCTTTTTCAAGTGCCCAAGAATATGGTCTCCGCTGCTCAATATTTATAGGTAAAGGAGAAACGAAAGTAGATAGAGCAGTGAGGTAGGTTCAATCTATTACCCCTCAACGGCTTCGAGATATTTTGTCGAAATGAAAGGAATCAAGGCGATGTCATGTATTTTGACTGTTGGTGTGAAAGGATATTTTCGATTGAGCAAAATATCATAATTCGGCAATTTGTATGATGGACACATCAAGACATATATTTCACCATTTTATACACAAGAGAGCTTATTGATTTTTTCGTTTCGCACTTGTATTTTGTTTTATATCTTTTCATTTCTCGTGGTAACAGTAGAGTCCTTGACTGTTGGTGTGAAAGGACCTTTTTGGTTGAGATAAATTTTATAATTGGGTAATTTATATGATGGATACATCAAGAAAGTTTTTGCCGCCATATTATACACAAGACATCTTATCGATATTTACATATTTTCGTTTCGCACTCGTATTTTGTTGCGTAGCTTTTCACTTCTCGTGAGAACAGTCGAGTCCTTTTTTGTTCACTTTGTACAGTGTTTTATTCGATATTCTAACACGATCCTCACAACCACATTTTATATCAATCTGTACATCAAATCTACACCCTGAGAAACTACACAAGCACGGAGAAGACGCCAGTTCACAAACCTCAAAAGCGCTAGGATTATTCGATGGGTTTGGTTCGTCGGCGGAACACAATGTGGACCTTTGAAAATACCCCAAGGAACTGGAAAATCTAAATAAGAAGCGTGTAGATAAGGACTTGAAACTACGGGTATCTCACGCTGTTGGATCTACCATTCTCGAAAATGATCAACGAGGAAGCTGTACAATATGTGTGGCAGATGCGGAAGGTCATAATTTACGTGGTATCAATATTGGCGATTCTCGATTAGTAATTATCCTGTGTCCCGAACAGGTATACAGTACACACGACCGGAATCATGTTTTCAATCATCCCCATCAGGTAATTCATACAGATCATCGTGATATATATCAACCGCTGAAAAATAGATTTCAAATTGGAAGAGATGGACATTGTGATATTCGCCACAGATGGTTTATGGGATAATGTCTTTAAGAATGATATTATCTGTATTTTGAATCTTCACATTGACCAATGGGAGAGGTCTGGGTGGAGTAAAGGAACTAAAAGTGAATTGAAAGCAACAAATAAATTTCATGGAAATATTTTGGAATCTAGAATTGTTAGAGATAACTTAACGGAAGGAGGACATTAAGGCATTGAAAACAAAGTCGAAGATCTTGATTTCGACTTGGCTGACAACGCTTGTACTTTGGCACAAAAACTTAAAGGTATCTCTCCATTCGGTAGGAAGGCAAGAGTTGCGAATCATAAACACGATGGTGGGAAAGTTGATGATATCACTATTATCGTTGCCGTGGCAATGTAATGATCGGATAGGTACCAAGATTCCTTTGAAGAAAAGTGTCCAAGTTGTAACAAGTAGGGAACCGACCAAAATTATTAGCAATTTGTGCCAGACATTTTCTGTGTTTCTATTGATTCCTTGGAGCAGTAATGGGCTGTCACTTGATATTGTATCCGATTAATGATTTTTTTGTGATAATACATTCTCAAACACTACAGAATACCATGTATTTAGTTTTCTTGTGTATAAAGCAATCATTTTCTAAATATTAAAAATAATAGTATTATGGAATATCTGGTTATGTTGATGAGTTGTCTGAAGAGTTTGGAAACTCATCAATGTGGCACCGGTCAATAAAGGGTTTTCAGGTTCATTTATTCTTACTGTACATAACGATGAAAAGTGATTTGTCGATTACAGTCGCTTAATACACGTTTCGTAATCCTACATGTACATTCGTCTCTAAGTCACAGAGCAACTAAACCTGTCGACATCGTACCTTGATCACAAAGTCACCGAACAAACAGTGTGTCGACTACAGTCGCCTACACGTATTAATATCTGACTACTACTCATTGATTTATCGGCCTTTCAAGTTTTATTGCACCTAATAGAGGCCTTCTCTTTCCAATAGAGAGAGTTCTCTGAGCGACTTGATTAAACTTATCTGGTCATCACTCATCACTTTAACAAATATTTTATAGAATTTTCCCTCTCCCACATACCTCGTCTCTTTTTGAACGACATTCGCGAATCAACTCAAATTACGAGTTAATACTAACTATCATGAAAAGAAATCTTTATCATCATCATTATCATTATTAATAATAATCAACAAAATAATCTTAAGATTTTAGTTACGAAACATTAATAATAATAAAAATAACAATAATAATATATATATAAAATATATATATTTCTCGATTTTTTTATTGGCATTTTGTTTTCACAAAATATTTCAATAATATTAACACAAAATACATATACCAAGTGGTACAATTTTCAACTAATCAGTTTTATAATATCTCAACTTTGCACAAGTAGGTTTTTGTATTCTGAAAAATTGTGTGAGTAGGACAGTTAACTTGAAGTAAAGAATCCATCCTGTAACTATCTCCCACCTACTTAAACAAACGTGCTGACGAAAGTCTGGCAAAATATTACAAGGAGGATTGCTGACATGATTTTTTGTCCGAAATATGACTTGAAGCATACAATTTCCTCCGATCTATCTTCCATTTTTCTATATTTCGTGTAGTGAGCACAGTATTCTGACATTTCAATACATATCTCTTCATTCAATTTTTTGATTGATATTTACAATGTCAAAGAACTAGAGTTTGAACAAGGATTGGTCAATTGAAGACAAACTTCTAGAACAAACCGTAAATCATCCAAGCACCAGCTTTCAAAACCGTGAATCGAATTTGGCGAAAGATACAGGAAATAGTATAACACAAGATTTTATACCATCAGAAATAATAACTAACCCTCGGAGTACCCATATTGACAAGATGAATAATAAATCAACTAAACGAACAACATTAAAAGCATCTGGTCGAATTTCAAAACCACGTCGAACCAAGTTCTTCACAATTAAACACCACCCAGAACTATTTCGCATCAACATTGATAACGAATCACCTTACTCTTGCAACGTATGCAAAATAGGTACCAAATTCCGACCAGTATTCAACAGACATTTGTCATCTCCAAAACACTTTGATTTAATTGCTCGTCACTTATCTACCAATAGTAGGCCCAGACCCTATTGTCAGTTTTGTAACAAGTCATTTTCTCTTAATAATTTGTAGTCGCATTTATCTGGATATAAACATCAAAATAAATTCGGAACCTTCACTGGAAATTATAACAAAAATTAAAAATGCCTTGCACTACCCGTATGTCAGCGGATATTGACGATTCTACTCCTTCCCTTCACCCAAATATGAACTGCTTTCGATAAAATCAAGATTATTTCAAATAAATATCAGACGAATCTTCTTGATGCATCATCCAACTACTCCAATTCCAATTTAGCAGGACAAGAATTACTCGATATACTATCTGAAGATGTAAGTGCTTGATTGTTGTTTGGTCCCTAGATTACTTCAAATCCGTTCATATATCGTTATATAATGTCCTTTTTAGAACAGAAAAATGTTCCGGTTCCAGAAGATATGCCAAAAGGTATTATGCTCATGGTTGCCCACACTTCGAGCAAAGTTTAAAATGTTAATATTTCTTTACGCCTTATCGCCAACGCTTACAATAATCGTAATGCATCAACTACGGACGATAAAATTGAAATGGAACCAAAGCAAGACAACGGCATTAAGATGCTTTTTCAAAGATATTCTGGCTCCACAAAAAAGTTCATAGGTATCGAAAATTTGAAAGATTTCCCAACTCAATATATATATGCACTTAGGGACTTCATAATTCCAAATAATATTGCTGTAAAATATCTCCATCTTCTTCTAAAACACGCTCTAGTATTCTACCACGAAAACTTGGAAAATGACAAAACACTCGATGTACCTATTGCCATGCTTGAACAAGAATTCAATCCTCCCTCAAAACAGTTCATGTATTATCGAACTTTGCAAAATACTCGTCTCACGCGATTCATGACTGATAATACTACACTCACCGAAGCGTTAAATATGGTCCATTCATTCATTTTAAATAATGCACATCGTGCACCTAAACCATATTGTGATGATTTCACAAATGGTGATTACATTCGTCTTGCTGTTGCTGGTAAGCAATGGGCTCGTTAAATTCTGTTTACTACTACTAATTCTGATATTACGTACTCAGAATTAATTGCAAAAATTCATGGCGCTTTTCAAGCTCAAGAAAAGGAAAACTTAGCAATTATAAATGACAAAAACTCAGCCAATAACACAGAAAGTACGAAACCTTCATTTCCTTCCCATATTGAACCTAGATAGCTTATTACTACTCTATTTTCATCTCAAAAGTCTATGTAGGGACGCCGAAGTTCATCTCAACAATGAAATAAATTCAACAACAATAAACCTACTACGACATCATCCACCCCAGTAAAAACATGTAGTAATTGTAATAGCCTGAATCATCTTAAACCAGATTGTACAGAACCTCCTAACCCATCACTTGTAGCTGCCAATATACTTCGTTGATACGCCAAAAATACCCCAAAAATGAAGCAAAGGTGTACAAACAAGTATTACATGAGACATTATGGGATTTAGTGAATTACAAAGACATTGACGAAGATATCTCTTCAGTACTATTTTAAGATACTTTCAACGCAAGTAAAGGAAACAGTAATCTTCACGCCAATTATAAGAACCTTTCCGCTGAAGCAGAAGCGCACAAATCCACTGAATCACACAGTACTGACTTAGCTGATTTCATGGAATCAATTGACGAGCCATCAGAGACATTCAACATCAATTAGAATTAACGAATAGATAATCCTGAAACCATATCAAACACGATCGACATACTACATGTCCAAACAAGAACATCATCTACATCTTCAAAACCTTCTTCTTAATATTGGTGTCCAACAGTCTGTTTCTGGTAAATCTCAGACTCAATCATATGCTAAAATGTACGGCGTAGGGAAGTTCCTTCCACCAAATGCACATGTCTACAAGTTTGGAGATTGTACAGCCCCTAGTGTTGGTCGCATACAAATTAGAATTCTTACACCAAGTAACAGTTTTATTCGTATTACTGTGGATGTTTTAGATCGTAATGTTCCCATGCTCATTGGATTAGACTTGCTTTATAAAGAAAAACTGATTGTTGAAAATGTCGATCACCACCTCGTAAGAAAATTATGCCACTGAAAAATGCCTATTGCTAGAACATTTGGACATCAATATTTAACGTTAGATCACTAGATATTCGAAAGATATGTGTGTGACTTTCCCATTGAATAATGGGTCTACGTTTCCCGCGACTTCCGCCATTATAAAACCGGGGACTGTTTATTTATTCCTACTATACATAAAGATAAAAAGTAATTTGTCCATTACAGTCTCGTACTACACGTTTCGCATTCCTACAAGTACATTCGTCTCTAAATCACAGAGCAACTAAACCTGTCGACATCGTACCTTCGTCACTCAGTCCCGGAACAAATAGTGTGTCGACTACAGTAGCATACACGTATTAATATCTGACTACTACTCATTACTTTATCGACCTTTCAAGTTTTATTGGGCTTAATATAGGCCTTCTTTTTCGTATAGAGAGAGTTCTCTGAGCGACTTGATTAAACTAGTCTGGTCATCACTCATCACTCTAATCAATATTTTATATAGTATTCCATCTCCCCCATAACTCGTCTCTTGTGAACAACAGTTCATGAGCGATGTTTTAAATGAAAAGATGACGAGTTCGTTGATAGGGTTTCCGGAAGCATTAATCAACTAACTCATCCCCATCGATTGTACGTTGTCCAATAATTAATAAATTTTCATGGTTGTTTATATAGAACAATGAAAATATTGTAAATTAGAAGAGAAACCGTTCGGAATGATGATGTGGACTGATACAGCACGCAAATCCGTGAAACAATTAAACAGAAAGTACAGTTGGAGTCTGAAGGAAACATTTACTGTACATGAATATCACACATCACATCAGTAGTGACGGTACTATGAGCGGTGCGAAAGGTATGTAATGATATGACGGTGTGTGTCACAGAGGCAGGAACATCCCTGCGGAAGTGTGTATTATCGACCTATATCAGCAATAATATTTTAGCATCGCCATAGGTGATGACATACCGTACTGCGAAAAGAAATTTGCCGGTAGGGAATGACACCGCAACAATAGAAAGCATAGAAGTTTACCACACGGAACGGGTCGAGAACAATTTAAGAGACAAGCAGCGTTTGGATGACGAATCGGGTGCTGAGGAAATTATTCCTACCACAATAGTTATTGCTGGCCGCTGTGAAGATGGCTGTCAGCGAGTACAACATGATCAATCCGTTACGGAAGAAATACGGGAGTTCAACCTAGAGGCCATTTTAATGGAGAATGAATCTGGACTGTTTGACAGACGAGACAGGGAACATGAAGATAAAAATACAGCGAACATTCATCTGTAAACCATACGGAATAAAGCTACATACTGTTCGGAAGCTCCTCATTTTCAACAGAATAAACCAAGTGAAAATTTGATGCATGAAGAACGGAGAATGATAAAAAACCGTGCGAAATTTGTTCCAAGAAAAGATGAAAACATAATATCTGCAGGCGTGTTGAGACAGGAAACAGAAAAATTGCACATACTATGGACAATGAATCAACACCAGTCAGAAACAACCGATATAGAATCACTACATTGGACATGGCGGAAAAGGTAGTATAAAAAAGTGTAGTAAAAATAGGGGATGGAAAGGGGACGTGAGACGTGAGGACTAGACAGAAAGGTCAGCGAAACGAAAGTTGGAATTCGGGGAAATGGGAGCTGGGATAACTTTGTAGTGGCAAACCGTATGGTTGAAAGATTTACAAAACGGTAGTATGCCTGAATCTAGTGACGACGGACACGATGCATTTCACGGTGAGCATGTCGTGAGTGGTGCACTTGGCCACTGTTCTAATGCTGGAAATGAAAATGGTAGAAATGATACGGCAGTATAAAATCACCGAGAAAATGTTTGTCGTGCTGTGACTAATACGACAGACGATGGAATGAGAGAAGGAAATAAAAACAACGTAAACAAAAGGAAGAAAGGTGGCGCAGGAAGGCCTAGCGGATCTAAAAACAGACAGAATCTCAAAACCGATCCGGGCGAAAAGCAACGTAGTGGAACGCAATGGACGCAGAGGGAGGCCCTTATTATATGAAAGGCGTGGGTTTGGCAGTTTAAAGAAATGCTACAGATGGATGATAGTTTTTGGCATGGCATTGCACTGACATGAACTGGAAAATACGGTTTGACGCGTAGTATGCATTCCATACGGAGTAAGTGGCCTTCAAACGCATTAGATTGTCAACTTTGGATCGATTGCTATGAACAAGTACCTATGGAAAACGGATCCGGAAATGCACAAAACAGCGACCTGTAAAAGCTGACGCATGGGGTATACCAAAGCCAGCGTTGACGTGTAAAAGAAAGTAATCCAGGAATAGGAACAAACTTCAAATTTATTGAAGCCGCAGAGTTCTTGTCGAAGATACCAAAGTATGACGAGGTTGATGAAAACAGTGCTGTTATTATAGACCGTTCGGTTCGGCGAAGTCCTGCGCAAGGCACAATTGACAGCCCTGTGACAAGCGATGTGCGGGGTGCTAAAAATGGAAACGAAATTACACGATCGTTTGGTGAGGGGTGTGCATCAAGCAGGAATGCTGGCTCAATGTCTAGATTGAGAAACAGTAGTGGAACTGTTCAATATGGTACTCTTGAGGGGAATGAGGACATGATTGAACTGATCGGTTGGAGCAACAGTGGTAGTGGTAGGGACCGAAGTCTGACAGCGCAGTCCATGAGTTTCCGCGATGTTGATGATGTTGCTGCAGTAGTCAGTAATTAGTTGTATGGTAGTATACCGAACGGAATTGAGACATTTAATAAGGTTCCTAATCAAAGGAGAAGGGAAGAGACGATGCCACATGCAAGGGATTGTGTCCGGATGGAAATGAAACGTACGAACGATCTAAAATCCATTCAAAACCAGCAGTAACGAACTACAACGAGGGACAGTATGTACATACCCTTGCAGTTTCTTCCGAAAGAAAGCGGAGAGTATAAACTAATTGTGCGGAAATTAACAACAACTGATGAACCGAAAAACGGAAATGTCCAAGAAAAATGATTTCAATGGCACATGTTTTATGAACATGTCAGACCCACCAATCCAAGCTTGCGTTAAAGTTTTCGAAATCGGATTACGGACGGGGATGAGCCTCGTGGTCTGTAAATATCATATCTTTCAATAATAAACGGTATGATTCTATCTCTCATGATTCGTATATGTTATTGTTTGCTGTCGTTTTGGTCTACAACATTTCTGACCAGATTGTTCCATATGGTTCTGTTCAGTCGTCAGTATTTGTGTTATATTCTAATCTTTAACAATGTCGCTGTTTCCTTCCCCAAACTGATCAATGCAGTTAAAATATTGTGTAATATGACGCATGTGTTTCATATTCGTATGGTTTCATTCAATTCCCAACATCGTTTTCCCGTCGAAGAATCTCGAATTGGTATTGAAGTATAACAAAGAGTCGTTCAAAATACTTCCGTACAGATTCTTCTTCAAAGGAATATTTAAGTTCAATCGGGTTGTTGGAATCGGACATTGTCCTTGAAAAAAGTGGCCAATGTGGGTATATACCATCAGCCTGTAGGTAGAAGAGACGATGTGGTAAGGATTCAGTCACTATTGTGTAACCATCCGTAACGGTAATGCAGAAACGCTTCATAAATATTGCCTAAAACAATGCGAAGCGATCCAAGACATTTATGTCGTTGTTCGTACCTGTCCGACCGGAGAACTATTACCAGCAGTGAAGGCTGTGATCACACCAGCTCTCACAATTCACAGTTGCACTCTTGGAATATCTTGTGTTTATAAACTTTCCTTTCATAGTTGCGTGACAATTCTTCCATGTATGTTTCATGCAGTCGACCGACCCGAAGCAACCTGGAAGCCGATATCGGAAAATGTCTCCTGTGTAGTGCGAAGCTCTCCTGATGTGGGAAATCTGTTGAAGAACCGAGAACCATAAATCTGGATGACATCCACACAGAACTGTCGAAAGTATAACCGAACACAATCCTTTGACACATATACATCATATATACTGTCTCTGGATGTCCCAGAGCTCATTGTACGCAGGGCTGGGAACAAAATTAGATCATTTTGTATGCACTTGAAATCAAGGCCGTTTGTCCCTGCTTCCAATAATCCGTTCGGTGTTGTAGTAAATCGTTTTTCACTTGAAAATACAAAATCCTAGGAATGGAAAACCGTCGTCGGAATATATGGTTTGGAAAGGTTGCATCCTGGTCTATACAATCCGTTATCCAGTTCAATTTTCCACGACGGAGATTGTGTGATCCTTGTATCCGACCAGTACGTTCTGTAGTTCTGATTTCGGTTATGAGATTGGATTGAAAAACATGTCTAGTATTCACATCAGTGCTGTTTGTTGCTGATTTTATGATACAAGTACTATATGTACCTGTTCCGTTTCGGGTTTTTCTTCTTTTCAAAATTTCCATCATACCGATGGAATCCATGGTGAGAACAGTATTGGCGCCGTAACAATAAGACGGGGTGCAGATGAAAAAGACCTTATTGGTAAACAAGCTGAAGAGATGAAGATGATAACAACCGTATTGGTAGTGTGTGTTGTTGAATATATGGAAATAGGTATGCAAATAAAACTTTTTTCATGACTTGGGCTTTTTTTCTTCACTTTGGGTTGTTTTTTTTATGAAACTGACGGTAAATGACTGAAGTTTGGGGTATATCTGAAATGAAACTGGCCGGAGATGACGGTAGTGTGAGTGTTCTATCTCAAAATTTCATAAATCAGACAACGTGTGAATTGTCATGTCGTACTTTATTACAGTGCATTGGACGCAATCTGTAATTTTTCGAGAAAGAGAAATTTTGATTTAAAATAACATGATAATTTCGTCTCCGTCCGTCCACCCATCCATTTTCAAAAAACTACTTGATTCATCCATCGTTAACATCATCATTGCAACAACGACATTATCGCCATCAGCACTACAACACGAACAACAAGTTTATTAGATACCGATCCTGTTCTCATGACCTTAAAATTATTTTGATGGGAACATATGTGGCTTTACGCCATCATGTGGAGGAAGAAAATTACAGCACGGAAAATTAAACTGCTAATCATATTGATATGTTTAGTTTCTTTATCATCATTCTGTCATCACATCGCCTATCATTGACATATCGTTGGCCTATCGTTAACAAATCGTTGAGATATCGTTGACCTATCGTTACCCTATCGTTGACGTATTGTCGAGCCGTCCCTATTATCCTTCAAGGTTTGTGATAATAATCTCTTTTCGAAAACTTTTTCAACAAAGAAAATATTAAATCATCATCATCATCATCATCTCCATGATTACTGTCATCAGATTTGGGATCTATTACAATCATAACTATTTCAATAGGTATTTTGACAATTCAAATTTTATTACCATTGATACAGTCTCCATCATTATTACGTAAAAATTCAATATCTACAGTATCTATTATATCACTGTTTCATTAATTATTAAAATTCAATATCAAATCGTCATTTTATATTATCTTTATCTATTGAAATTGGTAGTAATGGGACCGTTCATAAAGAAGCTACACTTATTTAAACATAGAGCATCCGTTATTTCTAATTTTTTAACCTCTTTTATAAATTCACTTGGACTTCTATCTAATTATCACATTGACACCAATTATCAAACACACATTCAAATGCCACCATCACAAGTACACTAACATCAATATGAACAAAAAAAAATTTCATAAACCTGATGTAAATGAAAAAGATGCAACAATTATAGAAATACCTCCTTTATTAAATTGATAAAATATACCATTAATGTACACCCCAAGTACTAAAAAACCATTTATATTATTTACAAATATAAAATTTATATTAGATAATGAAAAAATGTATGATAATCTAGACATTAGATGGTATGTTAACAAAATAGTTGATGGAAAGTCATTTTTATATGTTAAACAATTATTAATATCAAAAAGATCAAACATTTATAATAGATCCATTTCAGTTAAAAGATTATTCAAAAGTAGACTTGGGAATACATTGATTTGAATAATCACAATATATATTAAGGCTTCCAATATTTCATCCATTTATAAATGCGACTAGAAATTCAAGAAGATTACTATGGATGGTATATATATATATACCAAAACTGATCCGATAACTGATAATTGGATACCGACATGCAATATACTTGCTTTTAAATGATATTTCTGATAGACGATATTGCACGTATTGTACATACACTAGTGATCTTTGATCGAGATTGAGCAATCTGCAAGACTCTATAACCAGTCCAAGGTACCAATCAGGGGGAAACGGAGGGGTGGTGGTGGCATAATTGGTGACTGATGTTGACCCCTCAGAAGCTAATCGGCTTCCACAGGAGGTTCCGTCGAAAACCGTATGGTCGGTAATATCATTATTTCTATATCTTGTCTATGTATAACATGACACAATTTCAAATTTTAGATTCCATATGAAATCCCACTTTCATGATAGTTCATAACAACAACTAAATACTTTTCACATATCAATTAATTCTTCCTTCTTCCAATTAGTCTTTTAGTAATTCCGGTCAATGAGATACTGGATATTTCAGTTACCCTTCCATTCGGATAACAAATTTTTAGAAATGTAATTTTCCATAATAAAACAATCACATATCTGTGCATACATAATAGTCTCTGCCGAGTAGAAAAATAACCTACTTGATTTCCAATAGAGGCTACAGCTACCGCAACCACATTAATGTATATCATAAGCAGCGCATACGGGACGGAAATATCTCCTGTTGCATAGGTGGTGGCTATCAAAGGCAGCGCTTACTGAACGGAATTATCTCATAACATTAAGCCGTACCTTTAATTATATCGATGAGCAATAAAACAACAACTACACTTTATAACAACCGTTTTTGGATACCAAAAAATACTGATTACTATATAAATCCAGTCCGAACTACTATTTTTGATATGTAGGCGGAGATGCGAATGCTTACTGATTCCCCTGTTTAATGCCGTGCCGCAATAGAAGTTCTATACTATCCTTAACAGGAACAGCCATGTCGTTCGGAAGGGTATTGGTGAAATTTGTAGATATTTTAATCGTACGAAGAACAGATCTGTGCATATATGTCAAGGAGTCCTATAAGTCCCCAGTAAAGCATTTTTATGGTCGTATTGCGCTCGCCGTTCGTCTTTAGTTGCTCTTGACTCTGCCAATTCTTCAGTTAGTCGGGTTATCCCCAATCTGGAATGATTCTTTTTCAATCTCCATGTTCAGAGCCTTCTCCGCTTCGGATTGATTGCCTTCCAATTCAATGTTGCGATCCTGTCACTGCTTCACTCTCTCACTGTTCCAGTTTCGGTTATTGCTTTCATCTTGAGAGATCCACTCTCTAATTTGGTTGGAGAAACCATATACAGCAAAAGGAAATCTGGAAGTTGTACCATGTAGTACTGGCTCCAAGACGTAAGTCATCATACCGTACCAACCTTCCATACAGAGGTACACTTCATCCCTAACTCCTTTTTCCACACCTCCAGCCATTTCCACATCCTCACCACCAGGTGGCTCACCGCCCCGTTAATTAAGTGGCCATGTTGTATATTACATGGACACTAAAAGTTCCCGGGCGATGTCGACACAGTTTTGCATAGTTGCTTGATCCTAACTGCGTATCGGTATTTTAACTTCTGGGAGAACTCTGACTTTCTAGTAGTTCAACCTATCCATGGTTATGTTAAATTCCAGTTCTTCGGCTCGTTTTAAATCTACAATCTTCCCGGTGTCCCCGCTATAATGTACAAATTGGTTCTAAGTTTTCTTTCTTAATGTGAACCAGTCTATCTCTATTGCACGGCACATTACAAGCAGGACCTTTTTGAGATTTTAGTCAGAGTTGTATTATAACTGAATCAAGTACCGATCGTAGTACATAACTTGTAAAGCGTTAGGAACAGGGGTCATAATTCCGTAACAACTGCTTTTCTCAGACGCGGATCAGCATGTTTCGTCATTTCCATTCCGTATCGGGAGCAGTACATAAACGCACCAATAAACAAATCCACTGCCTCAATATTTATTATTTGTCGATAAAGTTGTTGGTATGTCGATGTCCTGTACTTGTACTGACGAAGTTTATGAGCCGATAGCGATGGTAATTGTGCTGCTATCAAAATTAATGGTGCCATGTTCTCAATATTGAACTGAACGGACATGTAATACTTCCCCCTGTCCTCCACTGACATACCAAATGCACCAACGTCATACCAACCAAGCATGAATGGAATAGTGTTCCCTTGCACATTATCCTTATCTCCTTCTTCTTTTTAAGCATCTCTTATACCGGCACGACTAATTCGTGTCTAAAACTCTGAGTCGTCAACCCAGGCTTCTCTGTTTTGGAACATTTACCAATCCAAAATCGGTATTGAAAGAATGTTTGGTACCACCTCAAAGTTTTCGAATGTTTCTGTTGTTTTTTCCATGGTACTACAAAGATCAACCACACCGTTTTGATATTCCACTTCTTCGGGACATCGTACCCATATAGTATCACACGGTTGCTGGTAAATGCACCCCAATGCATCATCCCACGTATGTTCCCACCTCTTTCCCCAACTCACGTGACGGGACATTTTTGCTGTACCTCCACTACCCCGCGCTTTGCTCGTATTTTCAATCATCGTCAAGTACTTCATCCCATAGAACAAATTTCTACCGGAACAAGTTTAAATGTACTCATTACCAGAACATGGCGGCCTAGATCTCCGTCCAGATCCATTTCTTCTAAACCGATGATCTATCATCAAATTGAAATGTGTGAAATATGTGATCCTGCTCATCGTTGAATTGAGCGGTTGTTTGATGGTAACTATAAGTGCAGGTTTATTTAACTCTACACTTATAGTTTGTTGCACCATGTTCGGCCTCAAGGGTTGCGACCCCTGTCTTTGTACCTTTCTGGATGATGATCATGTATTGTTCTGTATGGCAAGACGCGAAAAAGGTTGTAGATTTGTTTCGTATCAGCTTTCCATGTTGATTTATGTTCCAGTTTGGTTGATGGTGGTGATGATTAGAGAAATATGTCAGTTGCGTGAAAAAAAGGAACCCAATTGAATAATCCGACCTGGAAAAGGTTGTTAAGTACTGTTTTTCCGTACTGGACTTAAATCAACATGAGATACCAGTGAAATTATCGTCATACATACCTTCAACCGTTTACCTTCTCCCATATGGCTCGTTACCACGCAGTTCATCCGTTACGGTACGTCCAATCGCATTTTCGTTTTAATTGTTATTTCCTTCACTTTAAAAACCAGGAGAAACACGTCCCCATTCACTTTCTCGGTTAGTTACGCACATAAGCTTCCGTTACATACTTTCGTCCGTATTACGACTTCCGGTTGAGTTTGAAACTTTGCACAATTTTCAAACGTCCTAACCGCTTATCCAGACCTTTTTGAAAATTATCATCTTTTTTCTTGCGACGGCACCGATTAAGTAAAACTATAAACATTTTAACACATACCTTATCGTCCATTGAGTTTGTTATCAAACAAAATCACCACTTACTACCACTCTCTACTCTATTTTCGAAATTTTCCAATGGTTCATAACTACATTCACAGTTTCCCCCTTTTCATTTGACTCTTTGCTACTTATTTAAATTCCGTTTACGGTCCCTATACCTTCCATTCTCCATATTCATATACAACGGGGCACTTTTCTACCTGAAGGACCATCGTGTCTCCAAACTCACTGTTAACTTCTCCTATACTACAACCTCCACCCATTCGTCATTCGTCCAGATGTACCCATTGTGGTTCGCCAAATCTACCTGTGGGGATTTCTGGGCGGATTGGACTTTTACCACATCAATTCGCGCACTCGCCGATTCCACATTATCCTCCACATTCTCAGTCCCCTGACCTCCGTATTGTTGTTTCTTCTGCTCGAAGTCCAATTTTCTCAACTTCATTTCCTCCTTTTCTATTTTAAATACGTCGTCTATTGATCTCCTTTCTTTTCCACGTTTCTCTCCTCCTTTACCTTCCTTTAAACGTATCATCATGTTAGGCAGAATAATAATTCCATTTGTGATGTCCCCAGATGCCTTCGACTCCTCATTCCGAACGGAATAATACAATAGACCATGTTTCATACGCAATGAGTGAAAATTGAGATAATTTCTCCTGTACGATATTCCAGATGGTTGTAAAGTTGTGCCCAGTCGATCTCTTGTCGTCACCGTCTGCTTTAATAAATATCGGACATAACGAATATTATCCATCTACAAATAAGTATAGGAATTTCCCTCTCGTGCTTGACGACATCAACGTATATCCACTGTCATGTCACATACAAATATTCGAACGGATAATATCTCGGATAAAACATGGAGTTGCTAATGTATTGAATTAACTACTCTTAAAGGATTTAGCAGCCGTCTTGTCAATTTCAACGAACGAGAATTCACGGAGCGATTAACATCCCTTAAGGCCTACCCTCTGCAACTATATTGAGTAGTATTAGGAGAGTAGACCAATCACCGTGCGCATCCGAACCATAAACATTCGCTAATTGCCTTTTCATTACGATTCTGTAACCAACAGACTTCATTATTGTTACGTCTAACACTATCTGACATAGCTAATTATCTCGTTATATCAATATTTTTTGATTTATAGATAAATGTCATTGTTATAATATAACATATTGTTATAACTTAGAAAACAACAATAAAAGGAAGGAAGGACTACAATTATATTGACAACGCGCTGCTGAGAAAGAACCTCGAGAGAAAAAACAGAAGGAAAAGGCGAATAATTCCATGTTGTATGAAATGGAAGAAGACAATCCAGAGATTGAGGAATCGGCAAGTGGTGAAAGGTCAAAACCAACAAAACGAAACGTTTTACCTGCTAAGTTAACATCAAAAAAACGACTAAATATAATTTCGATGCCCTTGCCTCGTTCTACCGTGGAATATGACATCGGCCCTTATGATAACAATCCGCCGCTAAATGTTATGCCACCTGGATGCAGTGCTATGTGGAATAGACTGAACAAGATGTGTAGAGATGTAGGGACCATTGAAGAAATGCTACAACACCGAAGACAAAATGTGACAGAGTATAACGTCAATGGAGTTACGAGAGAGCGAAGAAGTCAAGAAACACGGGCGAGACAAATTAAGAATAACAGGATGGACGGAGAAGGCAGGAAAGTAGTAGATGTAGAAATTTTATGTGATACAAAGACTGCTGAAGCCAGCATTGATTCCAAATTGCCATCATGCACATATTTTTTTTCGTATGATCAATTACTAGCGGTGAGAGATATCTACACGGCATTGAAAAATACAAATTTATAGCATTAAAATTTCTCCGTATAGCATCAATTTTTGACTGACCTCAGCACTAAAAATGGTGCTTCGGAGCAAGAAAATGTTGCTATTTTTCTTTCCAAATTTTTCGTTAGCAGTACATTTATTGTTCCTGAGTACCGTTCTATCGTTTAAGGTTGCAACACATTTCGTAATAATATCACTACTTTTGGTGCTATATATTTCTTCAGATAGCAATAAATTACAATTGAAGACATTGCTCAAGAAATATAAGAATTTATTCCAATATCAATACATATCATTTCTAATTGGAAAGGTTTTTATTTGCTTAAAATGTATCTTCATTTATATGAAATGTACGATATAAGTAATTAATACATACGATTAATCATGCCATTTGCGGCGAATATCCATCACTCCTCTTTAGCAAAACATATGAGCCTTTCTGAAGGACAGATTTGTCGTGAGAAATCCTTTTACTACGTGACACATAGGTACAATATTCGGTACATAGATGAAGTAAAGCAACCCGTCGTATTTCAGAAGAAAACTTGATTAGTTGGACGAATTCTGGTGATATCTCTTGTAGTTTGTGAATGTTTTTATTTACATTTACATGTGGCATTCGTATTGTAGCTACCCATACCTTGTTTGATCCAGCGAATCCGAGAATTCCACATACTACAAAATACGCAATCATTCTCTCGTTTTCTTCATTAACAGGAAATATTGAAGAAATAACTGACTGGTTCAGTTCTGAACATGTACCAGGAACTTGTATTACGTGACTGATCGTCAGCTTCTGATAAGGGTATGTTCGTTTCTGAATTCCATAAGTTGCTCTTGATAGAAAGGACGCATTATTGTAATGAAGCATTGTGCCACTTGTTGCCAAATTAGTAGGAAAATGTTTTAACCGGTCAGTGTAAATCTCCATGATATCAGGCATTTCGTTCTGACCCTTTCTCTTTCATACCCATATTCTTCCAGTTCCAACTGCTATTGTATTATATAACGATTGAAGAGATGGGACTGTACTGGCTCCTCAAATAGATCATCAAGACAAGATTTGAATAATGTCAAGAACTCGTTATGGTCTTTCATTTACTCGTCCAATTTCGATACATCTTGTCCTAGTAAAAGTATGGAAAGTTTATGAAGATCCGCCTTGCGTTCTTTCTCAATTGACGAGGAAAGAAGATCAAAGCTTTGAACAACCCTTCTCTACCAATCGGCACAAACAGCATGGAAGACCGCCCTGATATGTTTTTTTCAAGGTGTGTTTTGCCGTTTAGGGCCGCCTTAATTATCTGATGAACCACTTCTAAAGGCATCTCCGCGAAGTTCCTTACATGTCCGAAGATGGGTATGCTCTGATGAACAAGCTCAAGAATGCGATGAAGGTTTGGTCAATCAATATGATTACCAAGTGCTCTATCAAATACTACTAAATCATCTATCGATGAATATAGTTGTTTTATTATATCAATTATTTTTATTGCATTCCGCTGACTTCCTGAAATTCCCTTCAAGTGTAACGAACATTCACCATCAATCGAGAAGCTTGGCCACCAGTATAACTTGGAAATGACGGACTGTAAATCTCTGAGGATATCAATTGACAGCAAATCCTGTAGTGATTGGGAAAGAAATAGCTCTGATATTGGTGCAGTTATGAGAAGGACGGAAAAGACATGTGTCATTGACATAACATTTAGTTTCTTGGAAGACACATTTGTAAACCAATTTTTGTTGTGGAAGTCCTTTTTCAACTAGATTTGAACATATCAAAGCGTCAACTTGTTTCCTTAATACATTAGATTGTGAACAGTGAAAGAAGATATCCAGGGCACCTCTGGTCAGTCCCATAAAAGCATTATCTGGAGCCACAGTCATTTCTGTGTAAGGGTCAAACGTTTTGGACATTACTGGCACTTGATCGATTGTTTTTGGTATTATTGAAGCTTTATCAAGCAGTCCGAAGTAGAGTTGGAAAAGTGGCACTTGATTTAATAAGGAGAGATCTCCTGCACGCATACCAATCCGTTGTCCGTCTGATTCAGATATGCCATTCTGACGAAGTTCAATTGATCTTTCAGCTGTCCTGACATATCCTACACGGTTGGAATGTATAGAAGATGTATGAGAAAACTCTGATCCCGTTTGATTCTTTCTTTTTCTGAAGCTCCAAGCTGTGCAAGGTGCATCAGAAGAATGGGATCGGACATCGAGTAATGGAGAAGATGCTGGGTAATCTGCAACCGCCCCGATGGGATCCAAAAACATTTTGATCCGATTTCCGAAAGGATCTGTCGCCGAAATACCTGTTGTACACCCACGAACATATCTGGCACTATGTATGATAGTACTTTAACCGTGCTGCATCCGGTTGGTTTCACAAAGATGATTCTCGCTGATGTTGCACTTGATCTATAAATAGGTGAAAGTCAGAGGGGAAGTATGTAGCAGCCACCATTGGATCCCTGGGGATATAAAGTCGATGCTAGGTTGAAGTCATCATGATACATTATAAAGGGGTAACTGATGTATTTTGTCCAATCCGATAAGCTTCCAGATCTGGGTACGACTTTTCTTGATGTTCTGTAACTTTTACAAGATTCAGACTATCTCTTCAATCTGCCCATTTCCGCAACTGTGTAAGAAAATTGCAGATGAACTTTGTTGTTCACATCTAATAATGACCACAGCAAAAGCTCCGTGTCAACTGCGTTTGTCGTTTCTGTGTTCTGACGACCAACGAATAAAACGAATATGTTTTCCAAAAGATTATTAGATCCGTAACCATTCATGATGACATCAGTAGGACGTAAGAAACAACAAATGTCCCCTGGTACCAGTAA
>JAULBU010019979.1:0-19633 GCA_032358235.1 Odonthalia washingtoniensis | reverse complement strand
TAATAATATTAATAGTAATAGTAATATTGATAATGACATGAAACATAATATGATAAAGAATATGATAAGAATACAAAGAATTATATATAGATTTTATTAAAAAGGTTTTTTTGATATGGGCATTTCATATATGAAAAATATATATGCTGCCATTATTTCAGTTCAAAACATAGTTCAAACATTTCAATTAGATGTCAAGATTGCATTTGCAATTTAATTTCAACTGATTATATAATTCAAAGAAATGTAATTAACATCATCACAAGTCTGTTCAATATTGTTTCGAACATTTGCTGATATCACATTTATTTCTAGAATAAAGATATACTTCGCATATCATATTATTCGTATTTAAATCATTCACACAATTCAGAATCAAAGTTATATAAACGGAATGATGTGATTATCATAATAATATGTTATGACTCGTTTTGATTTCCCAGTTGTTGTGATAACGTATAATTCTATGCTTGTTATGACTACTGTATACTCATATGGTTGTTATTATAACGGCGTACTATGCCGTTACGGTTACAAGCCCATCCCATCCCACCTACTACGTCGGATTGGGTGCATGGTACCGGTGCATCGAAAATTGTAGGTGTAATCTATTCCAATAAATATACATTCTTCGTTCACGAAGGTCTTCATTACACAAAATTCCAAAATATTCCAACTCCATATGGAGTTGGAATTTATTTTTTCTTATTCTTTTGATTGTAAAGAATTTATTCATTATTTTATCACATTCCTCTATGTGGTGGTACATGACCGCATACCTCAAGGACAGCGACAGATCATCGATCGTATATTCAACCTCCGTCATCTTCTTTTCCCATAACTGAGGGGTAATATGATATGACATTTTCTTGCGTGTTTAGTTTAAACATTTAATGAATCACCGAACAACGAACTTACGAAATATATCCTTCTTCGTTCAACTTCACATCACACAAACTGGTCGATACAGTTTTTAACTTCATCCATTCAATTTCCAATTTTCGGTACGGAATCAGTGTTCAACAATTTGTTGTCAACAAAAATGTCCTCTCTCGCATCTGAATTATCATCGGCACCGGGAATCGAATTAACCGGATTCCTTTGCTTTCCTAAAGAGTTCGAATCACACATATTCAATGTCAAGTTCAACTACAAGAATTTAGATCTTCACGGATATCTGAAGTGGGTTCGGTCAACTGCTGACGCAACATGGAAGCATATTACAAAAGAATGAACATTGAACGTGCAAACTCATATTACGATCAATTCAATGATGAATACATGGCATATTTTTTGACCTTCTTTCCAAATTTTATGTTCAACGGGAGTCATGCCCACATGTTTTGCTCCGCATTGCAGTTTTAAAGTTGGGTTGACCTCCTCCAGTCACCAGAATTTGGAAAATTTGTCCAGGTAAACGAAGCGGGTGACACTGACACTGGTGATGACTATGACGAAGATCATCTAGAAGGAACAGTGTTCTCAGTGGAATAAATGCCACTCCATCATACAAAGAATAGAGGTTACTGTAATTAGGATCCAAGGTTACAAATACTGTTTCATCTCTCTGTAGTTAAACAAGAAGTTCATCTCTGGAGGAATGGTATGGTTTTCTAATATGCCTTGGCAAAAAGTAACTACAAAAGTCCAGGGACAATTCACACTGTTCATCTCGGTACTTGTAACGAAATGAGCAACATTCTCAAAGTCTCTAACAGCGAAAAAATTAACCTACCGTCATACACCAAAAAATGGGTCCACGAGAAATGCTCCGACCAGAGCAAAATTCAAGACAATAGATGATGGATATCATCTATTAGTTTATGAAACCAGGCGATTTGGTTGTAGATCCTTTCATTGGTACATTTTCTGTGGCAAGGGCATGTATTTATCTGCCTGAGCACAGAAAATGTTTTGGTTGTGATGAGGATGATAGTTGTTTATAACATTCTATGACTCTCTTGGTTCCACTATTTGCTCGTCAATTACTAAACCCCAATTGATATATTGACAGCACGGATCATGAAATGCTTCATGCCACAATATTACTAAGAAAATTGGATGGAATTTAAGTCAAAAGAAGAATGGACGTATGGGATATTACCGACGGAGTTGCCATAGTTCAGACTTTCCCAAAATATGTGCGCCACTTCATTTCACTGCTAGCCCAGGATTCCAAACTATAAAACAACAGTACCGCAATACCGTGGAATAAGTGGAAAATTTCATGGAAGCTCGCTCTTGATGGAATACCAAAACAGGTGTTGCGTGCAATGGAATCCGGTGCCTTGGAACTGAGTGTTCAGCCATCAATGATCAAACACTAAAAGTCTGGTTCAGGGGTTCTCGCAGAAAGACCGTTCTCTGAAGGTGCCCTTGTCGGCTACTACTATGGGACATTAGTTTATGTCAATTTAGGTGGCAGCTGTTCTATTTAGAAATCATATGGAGAGTGTTTTCTTTCTGTAACGAAGAACGAGTTCCTTAAGTACGCTGCAAATTCTACACATCTATTTACCGCCGCCGATTGTACAATTAAAAGATGTTGGATCGTTGCTGATCTTTGGTGTGTGACAAGGCACATTAATGATGCAACCATCTCCGGTGATAAATCTACCTGTACGGAAAGAGCGAAGAATCCAAGGGTACGAAATTGTTCGTGAAAAATGAGAATGTGAGAACTGATTAAGAAGTAACTTCGTACCTGGCTTCAAAGGTTGAGAATTTACTTCCTATTGAAAGGGGCGATGAAATTTTCCTCGGTTACAGTGACGGCCATGTCCATCATGTTGGGGCCAATTAGTTATTTTATTTCCTTTCCATCTTTGTAATTTTAGATTTGTCATACATATCTCATTCTAGATTTTTGGTACACCTATGCCCTCTTATTAACAAGTAACTTATTTCACAAAGGTCTTCAACTAGTTCATTTTGTGGACAATGTAAACATAAAGATACTTGTATAAAATGGGAACATTTAGGCTGTCACATTATGCAATCATATTTCTCTCAAACAACAAACATTTTGCCTTTACCACAGGATTACATCCATTTCTTTGTCAATGACTGTGCTTCGTCCTTTTCTCCGAACAAAGTACTCATTAAGAAAAGATTACAGCATGCGGAGGGGCCATAATCGTAACAAACCGTACAATCTAAACCTCATTCTTCCAATAATAAAATTATATAAATAACAAATTCTACTTCGTATCGTTTTTATGACGATTGCTACTTAATTAATAAACAATTCAGGAATAGTAGTACAGGCATGGTAGTACCACGCCCATATAGTCGAATATATCAGATGTAATACATGTGATAGTTTCCAACGGGCGAGTGTAATACTAATACGCCTCCACTACATCCTGATGTGGTCCCCTTTTCTACATACATTATGCAGCAACAGAAAAACATAACAGTGTTACTGTATAAGGTCAGCAATTCATCCTAAAACAGAACCAACTATTTGTTGAAGAAGAACTAAATACATAGGAAATATTCACTGACAGTTTCATCTGTACTGTTCCTCATCAACAAATACTTGGCTCTTTTTTAGTTTCTAAATAAAAAACCCGTTTATCAAAGGAATAACTGGATGGAAAGACACACGATCTGCGAAAATTCCCAACTCACCATCCCCACCATGACCCCATAACCCAAACGGTCCTTACCGACACCATTATAAGCACCTCTAAAGTAGATGGAGTTGATGAAAGAGGATGAGGAGAAGTTGGAAATCGTTTACTCAGCCATTGCCGACTGATTTTTTGATTAAATGGGACTAAAACTTTGACGTTAAATTGGTATAAATTCTTTCCATTGTTCCCCCTTATACCACTGAGGGGAAGAACCATAGAAATATTTCCTCAAAAAAGATTGATGGCACCCTTTCACCTGTTGAATGTCGGCATTACATTCCTACAAGACTGCCATTGCTGTTGTCATTTTGGCTTCGAATCCATATTTTCGCCATTGCTGGTGGCGATAAACACACTGCTGTCATTAAATTTTCATTAAAATAAAATAGGAAAAATTCTCAGCAATGCTAAAAATGGCGGCTCTTATAACTTTCCAATTTAATTCCCGGAACTGTGCGTAACTACAGACAGTGAATGCCCAGACTTCAAAAAATTTCAATTTTTCAATCGAATGAATGCCCAGAGAAAATTCTACGACCGTTGAATTCCCAAACTACTATTTCCTGAATGCGCACGTTCATATTTGCCCAAAGAAATTAATTGTTCGATGGGGCATCCGCACACATTCACCACTTGGAAGTAAGCATTCATTCCCGGAAACACAACCGTATTTGTGTTTGTGATAATCACAATCTGATATTACTATCACACACATGCTTTGCCACCACGATAAATGGGAAGAAACACTATCCAATCGCAGGACGTTACCAAATGAGAGTGTATCGTCCGGGTGAGCGGGGGTGGAAAGATAGGGAAACAACATGGGGCATGGGTGTGGTTAGAGTGACCCCGAGCTTATATATCCTATCGAATTCTGCGTCTGCCTCGCTGAAGAAAAGTTTGTTATTCGCAGATCGCACACGAACACGCTTTGCCCCGTCCCACTGTTCTCTCATCCCTAATCCTTAAATAGTCCCAGAGACGATTAACCAAGCAATAGTCTCATCAACGTCACTTTCCTCACTGTACGAAATGTTTCCTGTTTCCATCACCGTTCATCATATGGCCGCGTACAAACTGGACGAAAGAAGGTGCCAGTAATCTTTCAAAAAGATTTTATTGGTTACTTTAGTCAAAAATAAAGCACGCCTAATTTTTTTTTGAAGACCAATTAATTTCTTACTCGTTTGCCTTTAATTTTTATTTTTCGACCAACGGTAGAGATTCTCTTACACGCTTCCAATTAATATCTCTACTAATTGCGTCATTATTCCTATGATTATATTATAGTAATGTATACTATGTTCTCAATCACGACCGTGCATTATTATCATAATATGACACTGTTATGCAACTGCTGCACTGATACAATTTTCTGTACGATATGACATACTGTACAATGTGCGCAATATTAAGTCATAATTCACGATAGAGTGGGTAGATCTATTGCCCCTGAACCTAACTTCTGCCAGAGGCGTCGGTTATGAAAAATGTTACAATGACTATGATCCTTGGGACATTCTATGATGGGATTAACATGTTGTTTGACTGTTTATAATAGGATTGGGGAGTTATTTGTTTAATTTAAGAAAGAAATTTGTTTTCTCTTCACTCTTTTCCATATCCTGGGATTGGCTTCTTCCATATAAATGTCCATATTACCGAGGTGAGTTTATTCAGTTTCGCTGGTAAATTATTATCACCAACTATTTTGTGTAAGTCAACTAATTGGAGATTTACAGATTTCATTGAAAAAATAAAAATCTAAATGAATCCCTATTTTATGAAGTTTCGAAAAAGATGTGTGTCAACGGGTGCAGAAACAACTGTGTAGAGAAGAAAAAATTAAATTGATAAACAACAAAAAGAACCAACTCATGACAGTTTAGAGCTTGTACTGGAGCATCATCAAAGTGATTCTTGTGCATGTTGATTATTTCTTGCAAGTGGGTGGGTAGTTGCTCTACTTTCCATTTACCATTTAGATCTAATGACAGTCCACATCTTATCATGGCAGTTCTAGCATATGAAAGGCCATTCTGATATGCCTTTCGCTAAAGTCTGTAACGACTTGATATGCCAGTTGTAAAAACTACGGTTTGGCAGGATTGGGAAGCTTTCCAGAATGTAAACCGTCAATCCACTCACTACTTGCAAGTAGTTCTGCATTTTCACATCTCATAACTGGCACCATCTGTGCTTAAGATTCTGGATTACAAATGTGTCACACGGTTGAAATAAATCCGTTGAGTTGGGAGGCAAAAACTGAAGAGGAGTTTTAAATTTTGAAGTTGATCTTGGTGCTCTTCAGTACTTTTATACCCCCCACAATTGTCCAGAAAGATTGTAGGATCACGTCTACGGTGATATTTGTAAATTTCTCTTGGCTCATTGATCCACCGTGAAAATACCTACTGATCCATCCACTCTTTAGGTTGTGTTCTTTAAGTTACACCTGAGACTTAATCAGGAACATTACGAATAGGAAAGTGTCTATCATTCTTTTGAAAATTATTGAATGGTGGCCGATTGAATTCGTGTATACCACAAGTTATTCTAACAATCATGATCATACCATTACCATCTGAGACGAAATTTGAATATTTAACTTCTCCACTGCCAACAAAACCAAGTTTTTTCCATTGTCAAAGGTAATAATAAATTGTGTTTAGTCGATGTTGTCAACAAGCTATTAAAATTCCCCACTATCAAATAATTTAAAACAAAACCTATGCGATAAACAAACTCCCATTATATTTGATCCTTTTTATCTTTACTTCCCATCAAAATATGTTTGACAACGCGAAAAGATTTTATATCGATCCAAAAAAAGTTGAACCCATCTATGGTTTACCAAATTAATGATTTCTTTACCATTTTCGTTCTCTTTCTCAATTAAACTATCTCTTTGTAAATCATTTACTACATTGTGGGAAACAGAAACCAATATCCTCAATGAAAATTCAATGCCAAGTTTTGTCAAGCTCTCAATCAACTCCTTTCAGCTCTCTTGAATAATTAATCCCCATGAACTGAGTTTACGACCTGCACCTTTACCAAATCTTACTTTCACCAATTTCCAGCCACTAGGTGACCTTCTAAATTGCTTCCCACTTTCTTTGTTAGACGATGTGCCATAAAATCAATATCTATATCCTTCTTCTTCGCCAGGGCATACATTTAGAAATGTTACCATTTTCAGGAGATCCAAAGAAACTTGGGAAGTTGGTAATATTTTCCTTCATTAAACCTTTTACTACATTTCTTTTCTCAGTCTCTCCCACCATCTATCTTACAATCATCTTTCCTTCGTATTTTGTAACAACTTGCTACACTTTCCTTTCTCTTTTTACTGAAATATATGTTCCTTTTGATTTGTTTAAGTTTAATGAAGGTTGGTATTGAGATGAGTTAGTATGTTCATTGTGTTGTTCAGATTCACTTTGTTGATTATTATTCGATGATTCAGGATTTGCAACAGTAATATTTGGTTCCATTCCTTCATTTTTGTTATTTTCATGGACTCATGAAAAGCTGTTACCATCTTCATCATCACTATTGTCATGATCATCATCATCATCAGTTACTTAATTTAATGATTGATTCAAAATTGCCTACCCCAATTGAATGTTAGGATTTTGTATGAATAATTGCTAAATTGAGAAGTTTTGTTGTTGTCGATTTTGTTTTTGTAAAAGTTTTTAAATCAATTGTTTTTGTTTCTTTTCTTTTTTTGTCTCTTTAGTCTTCCATTTTCAGTTGATTGAACAATTGGGGATATACTGAATTCTTTCATATTAAATAGGCTACTGGAAAACAATACAATTTGTATGAATGAATTTTGAAATATCTTCTTTTTGGTAGAAAGAAGAACGAAAAATATCTACAATAAGGCACCTAAGTAATCATTCTGTGCTGTATCAGGTTTGTTGAAAACGGTCAAACTCATCGAACCGTCGAAAGGAGGTAAAACTATCCGTCAAACAAATTGGAAAAAAAACTCTTGAAAACGGTTAAAATTTTAAAACCACCCAAAAGAAATGGTCAACATTGAAAAACCACCCAAAAGGAATCAATTTTACCTGTCGCGCACACGCCGAGGAAAAAAAAGAAGGTCAAAATTGTGGAATCGTCCCAAAAGTGACAATATTGCATATTTAAATGACAAATTAATTTGCGATTTAACGTTCGCTGTATTTCTCAGTTGCAATATTAACAGTCATTTTATGTAAAATAATTATTGAAATTTTGAGATTGGTGAAACTATTTTTATCGAAATTAATTAATTTTACTTAAATTATATTTTCCCGCCGATTAGATTAACTGTAGAAACAGGTCTCATTTTCAATGTCGATACCCCCAATATGAATGTTTAAAGTGAAGAGCAGTTCGCATTGTTTCCCAGCCCTTACATTTGCTCACAATATATACTTATATGATTGGTATTTCCCATGACCGTTCACTGTTTATTAATGACTCTCTTACTCGCTACTCACAAAAATAATGATTTCATAACAAAGATAAGTTTCCCACTTGCATTACTGCAATTTACTAGAACTATGAGTCTTACAAAGCGTTCACGGGGCGTTTATGTGCCGTACAGGTAAAATTAAACATTTTCAAAAAGAAAAACTTTAATTCGTTAGTAACTCGCAACTACTACCCTACATTTAGTCGTTTTCTATTGATTACGAGCAGAGGACGAGTTTCATCTGATTCCTACAGATCACCAGAACGCCTAAAGAGACATTTAATGAATCTCAATAGGTTTCTGTTGCAAAGAGTTCAATCGAATGGATTCATTTAACCAACTCAGGTATGCCTGCAGTAATTCATCAGAAAACGAAACAAAATTATTGGCCTTGTTATTTGGAAGCACACGGGAGTCGCACTCATCTTACAAGCTCTAAATAAAAGACAAGCTGAAATTACGTGAAATTTGCCAAAAATATTGGCGATGAAGTCTTTTTTCAAAAATACAGAACTTGTGGGAGCTCTGTTAATGTACGAACCTTCAAATGGATCAGTATATTATTTCTTCCCGTTTGATCCATTTTTGAACGTTAACTTCCACGCCCAGCTCCACGGCCCCGACGACTGCCACTTGCTTCACGGGATCCTTCCCTGAGACTTGATAAAATTGATGGTTGATCTGACTCTGTGCTGTTTGTTTTGGGGTGACTTACAACGGAATATTTATGCCATTTTAGGGTAGTTGTGTTTGCATATTAATATTTTTCATTTTGCACTTCAGGTCGATTTTACATTCGACGGAACATGGGGGATAGAGTGAGGTTCTGGCGTTTCTCTTATTATATGTTAGCTAAACCAACGCCTCCGTCTTCCTTTACACATTCTGTACAAGTAAAACATTGGAATGTAGAAATCCAACATAGAAGGAGTGACACCAGCCATCATTAGACCTTAACATGGGCACTTCTGTGACATGTACTTCACATGAGAGCATATACACGATTTTGTCAACTTGAACTAAGTGAAGTAGAGTTCACATTAATATATTAAATCAATTAGTCTAAGTGAGACTAAATATACTAACTGGTGTACAATTTTGCAGTAATCTGAGCCAATGAAAAATATATCTGTATCACTACAGGACTGGGGTCAATCAGATTTTGTAGGCTTCGAAAACTTTGATGTGATAGAAACTGAATAATTTGTGCACTTCTGGATGTACCTTTGAAGGCTGCTAGTTGCTGAAATACATGAATAAGTATATAACGAATGTCACATAACATTGAAACGTTCAGTTACAATGAATGTAACTTTTTCGATTGAAAAGTCTATCGACAGCTTCCAGACAGATTCTTTCATTTCTCCAAGACAGTTTCCTTACTCCTTTCTTGCATAGGCTTTATTATTAAAGTTTTCAGTATTCCACTGACAACTTCCAATTGGATCCGTATCCATACCATATGATTGCATCTCTATAATTAAATAAAAACATTACATATTCCACTACATGAAGTATCCCCACTGCTCCTTCCAAACTCTACACAAGCATATTTACTGATCTCTCCCACTATTATTGTACTACGTTTTAAATAGCACCAACCGCAAGTACGAATATCAACTCTGTGTGGTTTTACTGTCCAAAAGTCCGACACCAGTTTTTTGCGACTAAAACACTGTATGTATCTCGGTGGATTATTCGTAATTGAAATATAAAAAATGACTTACAAATATAGTGACAGGTCGCACACCTGAATTTCTAAGTCACAAACGGAAGAAATCACTTCTCAGTCCACGTCTCAAACGCAAAGGGAAAGTTGTTGTGAAATTAGCAGGAAAGAGAACGTCAAACGGTACGTTTCTTTATTGAATAGGGGAGTAACCGATTCGGTCTTGTGACTTTTATGCTAATATTCCCGTCTTCTCTACGGTAAATATGTCCCACTGGATCTTTGCGTTAGTAGGGATTCTATGTGACTGGCGATTAGTGCTCAAGTGCCATGAAACACTGTACTGGTGCCGGTTAAATGAACCCGTGTATAAGTGTAGGAAGTACAGCTGTACCGAGTGGATCATGTGTATTACGCTACACAAAGTTAATGAAATTGAAAGGTCTGCGAAAGCCAATAAAATGTACCGTTGCTTTTTATAGTGTTTAAGAAAAACAGAAACCGAAAATCGCAAGAAAAAATGCAAAAAATATATTTTTAGAATATGTACTCTCAATTCATCTCCTTTTTCAGTCTTAATATGGCGACGTCTGCCCTAACTACAATGGTAAGACATAGAAGATTGGAATACATTCTAATTGGCCGTTTGTTCTTGTCGATTATGTAGTAGTGTTGCCTCATCTTGTCCCTTTTCGTTGATCACCTTCATCAATATTTTCTCTTTCGGACAAACATTTTCTGTACAGCACCGAACTGAAATTTTCAATTAAGTAAGTGAATTCTATTTGAATTTCACTTGCCAATAATCTATAGAAACATATCACTTAACAAAATTACTCGTCAAAATTGGTGAAATTTATCTCATTTCTTTAGTCATCACACAGTTTTGGATAAGAGAAATTCTTTAAATATTACTTGTAAAAATGAATCATTTCAATCAATTCTTTTCTCATTTTATTTTCCTCATTTTACAAATTGAAATTTTGGATAAGAGGAAATTTCAATAAAATGACTGAGCATAGGTCAGATTGGTATGCTGATAAGAAACACTTTTAATGCTGAATTTGATAGACAAAATGAGGCATGATGTCTCGTAACGTGCAGATCATCTCCATGAGGTATTATTCCGTCATCCTTGCACGAACCAAAATGAAACCACCATGTTAGTCCGATGTTCCGAACATCAAATATAATGCTATCAAAAGCCCTGTAATCTACTTTCAAGGCATATTACATGAACTTCGGTTGAACGCAGCCGAAAAAGAAAGGACAAATAAGACAACCATTTTTTCATTGGAAAATCAAAGGGACGATTAGGCGAATGAGAAAAATATTGAGACTGGCAATGGTACTTGAAATGGATGTGGCGTTCCTGTACCATGTGCATGGTATAATACGAAAAAAGCTTCTAGATAAGTGTGCGGAGGGTATATATGAAAGCGGTTACGTCCAACTCTAACTTCTTTTCTGAAAACTAGGGCAAGACAAACTTTAGGTTTCCGAAGCGACACGTTCATAAAATTGCACATATAATAAACTTCTCGACAGGAAAATGAAAATAACGGGGGTACGAATGTGATCAATTCACAGCTTGGTACATCGTCATGCGACGAATATACTCCCCTGTCCATTCAACCTACTGCAGAATTGTTCGAGATACGAGAAGTCAGTGGGATTAGCGTAAGGTGATATCAGTGTCTCTGGTCTTTTATTCGTTAGTAAAGTAAAATGCGATTCTAGGTATCCGCTTTCCTTCGACTGGCGTGGTGACTCGATATCCTGACGAGGCTATTAGTCTTTGGGGATCATAAGAGTCGAAGCTACAGGTCGTGTTCTTCTTCAAAGCTTGGATTCGCCTCTAGAACGATGTGGTAAGCATGTTGTGGCGCGTGAGGATCTCACTTGCTTATGACACCGTTAATTACTGGTATCAGCGCTTGTTGCGGTTGAGTTTTTTTCTTTCAATCGTATTGACTGCTAGGTGCAATTTCTGATTTAGAATGTTGGTTCTGAGTTTTGTTAATTTCTATCTTTTTTTCATAAAATGCATCGTCCTGGTTCAAACCATGATATGTGTACTACTTTTGAAGTAAAACCAAGGTAAAATAACACGTTTCATGTGTCTTTATTGATAATCGAGGATTAGATACTAATTGTTCCATTTGATATTCTGGTCCTATCTCTTGTCAGGTACCACGTGGCGCTTTCTATTTCAGATCGCATGGTTTCTCTTATTTCCAGTCTGGCTGAACTTGATCCTCTTTCCTTCGTGGCACTGTGAGAGTGCTTCATCATTCGGAATTGGTGTTGGCCTTGTCGTTTCATTACAGTATAGTACATTCTGGTTTCTCTCCTTCCCATTAGCTAAATGCATATGAGTACTTTAGTTGCCCTAATGTCCTCGTTTTCTGGTCAGTAATGTACTTGTACTGTTACACGTATGAAAGCTAGCCCTTTCTGCAACCTGCCACGCTTTTGGCCTGTACCGTTTTGACTGTCAATTACTCTTCTGTTTATGCCGTTCGTGTGAATTCCGTTTTCTCGTTCAAGTTTCTACCCTACCCCGAAATGCTCCCACCACAAACATGTTCGGTCCGCATCGCGTCTTCGTGAAAACTTCAGTGTAGTATTTTCTTTGCCTACTTACGCACCTTACCTCACCATCTATATATCCCTTTCCAGCGTTATCATATCAACATGATCACCGTCATCATAAATCCGTCATGTATGATGTGGTTATTACTTCGTCAACATTTTCAGCGTCTTCATCGACATGATCTTCTACATCATCGCTCATATCATCATTACCGTCTTTGTCGTTAACATCATCGACGACATCATCTTTTAGCTTCAAGTCTACGATTGTCAAGATCATTATCAGTATCAGTTCTCTCAATGTCATCTACATCATCGCCTTTGATATCTTCAATATCGTCATCTTCTTGGTCCTCATCATCAATATCTCAGCATCATCATTCATCTTCATCATTGTCATCGTCTCATCATCAGCATCATCGTTCTTTATCATGCAAAATCATCATCATTACATCCCGCAACATCATCTTCTCATGTAACATCTTTATCATCACATTCCGCAACATCCGCATCAACTCATCATGTAACATCAGCATCTTTTACTGTCTAATGTGTCGATAAAACAAAGTAACTTTAATATTAATACTCGAATAATCGAATAAACATATAAATGGATTATTGAGATTTATGCAATTACAAAATAATTACCAAATATATGCTAAGTTTCCCCGGTCCGCACTGTTGAATCGTGTACCTAATACAATAAAGTACCTTTACGACCTCGGTGGTCTGAAGGAATTTCACCACCCCCGATGTAGTTCCTGAAGCAATTTCAACAAACTCTTCGAAGAAACTCCCTCGCTATACCACTGGTTATTACCCTGTGGTAGACTGTGTCGTGCTCGTTCATTTCAATCAAGTAGGTTTGGTAAAATTTCTGAGTATGTTTGGGAAATAATTTAATTGGTTCAAGTGTAAAATGTCTCTTAAATGTGTCTACCAACTTTATTATTGTTTTCTTCCTCCTCATGGTCGGTATTTACACTGACAATTCATCAATAGAAATACTGCTTGAATGTGCCAAATGCTAAAGTGATTCTACTTCTAATTACTCAGGTTACCTCGATACGTGTAGGAAGGATATGTTAGTATCCTTACACGCCTCATCATCACATTTTTTTGGCTCTGTAATATGATAATCACACGATAAGATGACAGTGTATCATTACTGTATAGTCTCCGTATCGATGGATGAATTTATATCCTTGCCCTTGAATTCAAACACAAGAATGTTCAGATAAAATATATTCGTAGATTTGACAGTTATATAACCCTCAACATCCTCATAAACTAATCATGCGAAATAAGCATCGTTTATATATCCCGCAATATCATCATCAACTCTTCATCTGGGCTGTGTCACACGAACCGGTCCATGCACTTCAAATCTACATAGTCGAATCGACATCTCCCTGTTGGTGGAAGGATGTAAAATTAGCGTTCAGAGTGAGAGAATACGCACTTCTGAGAATGCATAGGCTCTCATTCCAAACGCCTACGCATTATCAAAAGTTTTATGAAAATAAGTAGAATCATTCATTGAAACATACGGCGAACTACTTATTACACGTAGATCAGATGTACTGAACAAGAGGGATATTTACTTCGCTAAATACATTCAAGATAGTGGAGTTCCTATGACAAATTGTGTAGGATTTATTAATTGCATAAATATTTAAATTAAAATACCGGAAGTTGACGGGAGAAATCAACGCTCGTGCTACATGGGGCACAAGTTCCATCATTGGTTGAGATATAAAACAATCTCTACACCTGGTGGTTTAATATTTATATGTATCCTGAAGTAGGCCGCCGATACGACTTAGCACCATATCGGCATTATAATCTCTACGCCGTATTAATTAATAAACTTCAAATAGTAGGAAGTACATATCTTATATATGGATACTTTGCTAATTTTTTACGTCCCTGGATGAAACTTGCATACCCGAGAGATTCAGACAGTCCACATCGATAAAGCGATAATGTAGCAATGAATTCGGCACGGTTTGCTGTGAAATGGTCTTACGAAGATTTAAGACATTTTTGGTCTAGTAACTATTGTAGTCGATTATAAAAGTACGGAAGGCGCCAATTGCAATGATTTTCAAAGTTTCAGCTTCACTTTGGAATTTTAAAATCTTTCTAGGTCACGGCGGACAGGTGCAAACCTATTTTCATTGTCTTCTGAATTAAATTTAAGTGATCCTTCTTGCTATTGCAAAGTAATAAATTCAATTGAGCTTCTTTTCTATTGTAGCAGAGGTAATTCTTTTATTTATTCGTTCTTTGATACCTTCTTTCCTCTCCTCAGTCTTCCAATACAGCCTTCTCTGGCCCATTTCTCATCTTTAATAATCAAATTCGATGCGAAGAACTTGAATAGACTCCATTCGACATGTGCGTTCAGTATCCACTTCTTTCCTTGTAGCCTCCCCTCTCTCTACTTTGGATTTCTCTAGATTCAAACTGTCATTTCAAGTTTAAAGCGCTTATTGGTGCTTGCCCGTTGGTACCTAACATGCGCAGCAGATCGTTCAGATTCATCCTCATCAGAGTATTCTGCTGATTGTCGTTTTGGGACTTGTTGGGATGTCGTCTCCAACCATGCCACATCCACTGGTAAATCCACTTCTGCGATTCATGGGCTGATCGCGTATATTTTCTACACTAATTCTGAGCCTTTATTCAATTTCTGTGCGTTCATCTCTTTCTGCACCCCTTTTCTTATCATTATCTTCCACAGCCAACATTATTTCATCAAAAATCACTTCGCACTCACCCCTCCCCTATATAATACCACTAGAAATTACGTTTCTTTCCACCGCCATGCGGTGATCTGAAAGTAATTTCTGATCTGAAAGTAATTTCTTAAATATGTCATTCAAACCATAACATGAAGGGCGTATGATTCTATTAATTATAACAACAGGGGATGTTGCCTCAAATAATTGTCACTTCTCCATAAATTTTGGTTTGGTCTCACTGTGGCCGAACATGTGTGCATCTGTCCTAATCACTGATTTTAATACTGTAATGTCCAAAGAGTCTGAATATTTTATGGGACTTTCCTGCATTTGGTTTCCTGTATTGCCTTAATGGCCATACGTGGGTCAGATTTTGGCCACGGTTTGAATTCTATTGAATGATGGCGGAGGAGGTGGTGATTCAGCATGGGATGCTTGGGGAGGGTTGGAATTCAGCATGAAATGATGGCGGCACAGGTTGTAATTCAGTATTATTATCCAAATTTCGTGGATTTTGATTACTTTGTTCGACTCCCTCACCGACCCTCTGCGCCATAATAGTCATGTTTGAACAGTTACTAAGTAGAATTTTGTTGATATTTTCTGTTTCTTTATTCCGTCACATACCCTTACGGGTGTGAAATTGAAATGAGCAGTTATATCGATTGAATTATAGGGGCATGCACGTCTAATTTCACAATTTCGATAGGGAGCGGTAACTTCACACTGTCGTAATAACAGACGGAGTGTTATCATCCACCTCAACCATACCCTCATAAGTTTTGTTATTTCAAATAAAATACTATTAATTTCTAAGACACAACCTTGTGGTTTATGCACCGATTTAGACAACATTTGAGATGAAAAATGGCTTAAAACTGTATTGTGGCCTGCACATCAATGAAATCACCAGTGCCGTTACTCATTGTTTGCCACATTTATTTACTCCGAAGATTCCTATCAACCCTTTTGACACTATGAGGTGTATGCTAGCTAATGAGCGAGGAAGTAAAACGACACAACGGAAAACCGTCATAAAAGTAAAAATATAATTAGAAAAAATGGATCATGATAAGTACATTAAAGCAGCGAAATGGGTAGGATGTATAATGATTGACATAGTTTTCAACCCAAGTTTTGATTCTGAAAATTAGTGAAAGAGCAATAAATACAAAAAATCGAAATATGAATTTGTGATAGTTCTATGTCATTACATGCAAGCTGGAATTTGCAAATGATAAAGACACTGAGGGGTTGCAATGGAATGAAATCGAAACGAACGAAATAATCCCCGAAGCCGTCATCTCTCAGAGATTTTACGAATGCAACTACGAAAAACGAGACTACTTTTAATGCAAGAACCATCATTAGAGAAGACGTCAGTGTCTACGGAGAAGAATGTTGCCTTCCATTCAACACAGTTTAGGAATTCATGCTAACATTCACTATTCCATTGGAATTCGTATGTATTGAATAGGATAACTAGGACCTGAAACTGCGGTGCACGGTATAAATGGCAGTTCAACTAGAAAATAAACTACTGAATTCTCAGTATCGTGAATGTCGTATGGGCCATAATCTGTTGATTGTGAATGATGCCGTAGTTTACGTGGTTTGTATACTGCAGTATGTGCTGTGTACTGTATTTTTTCTAGCCTGCACGGTTCTTTTCCTTGCAGTACATTGTAGTTTAATTTAAAACATATCTTCAAAAAATGAACGACCGTGCAGTACACCATCATATAAATCATACGTAATATGAATTATGCAGTACATCATTACACAGTTTATTCAAAATATGTAGTAACCTGCATGTGTACTACATAATGGGCCTGAATTTTATGTAGAACAGTGAATGATTTGCCAATCACGAATCTCCGGATACAGTAGTTACGTGAATGATTTCAGTGCCTTGTACATTCATACACTGTATTTTCATGAATGTGAACTAAAACTTTATCTGAAACAAGTGCAGAACGTTCTATGCAAACTTGCCCAAAATCTGCAAATTAAGTATAGACGGGTAGTTTAACTGCATAGGAATCTGCGCAAACAGAAAACTTTGTAGATTTAATCTAGGTTTAAAACTGGGAACAGGTGCAATATGGAAAATTTCTAGTACAGTGTATATGCTATAAAAAGGAAAAATATGTATTAAATTATGCATTGATATGCATTGTATTTATATAATTTTTTGCATAAAACGATATGGTATATGCAAAAATATATATAAACGCACTGAGATATGATAAAATGTGTAGAGAAAGGTTTAGAATGCTTAAAAAATAAAAGAAACTGTTATTACAATCAATCAAAAGGGAAAAGAAAATTGTTCTCTGCATCAGAGTAAAAGTAGTAAGGTAAGTAACAAGACCGAAATTGAAAATGTTACATACCGCATATGTGATATCAGTGATATTACATTATGAACATCATGAATCTGTTTCTAAAATCATTTGAAAAGAAAAAGAAAAAATCCCTTCGTTAGTACTACACATAGCAAAGTAAGCAACAAAAACAAAATTGAAAATTCTACTTACCAAAGACATATTATGCACACCAGGTACGGGTACCATAAATGAAATATTTGGTTGTTATGCAATAAAACTTGAGATCGTAACATCATGTCTGGGTGTTATGGACCTAAATAATTTGATTGTACTAAATACAAAGGTGGAGAGTGATTGGTAAATTGGTAATAGCATTCAGTGTTGATAGCGGTTGCAAAAAGATGAAATTAAATGAAAATACCTCGTACCACATCTTTCGACTTTCAATTAATCATGGGGTTTGAACCGATAGTATCGGATGCGGAGATCGAAGCGGTAAATGATCGGTTGATAGTGTTTCGGGATAAAAGAAAGGAGGGTTAGGAAAGGGAATATGATAATGGTCAAAACAGGAGGAATGTTTCGTCAATGATGAATGTGAAAAGCAAGGATAAAGCTAAATATACCTGAAACACGTCGTGGGCTGGACATGTTGTACTGCCATGGTTGAATTGTTAGTTCATTACATGTGAGTTCAGATGACCCAATTCTTACATTGTCCAAAAGTTTGAACGGTTCCTTCATTCATCACTGAAAAGGAGGAAAACCGTTCCGACTACTTAGTTTGAATTCTGCTCCAAAAGTTGCGAATAAATGGAAAATGAATCCACTCCAGCAGTCAAAATCAGTTAAAATTAGGAAAGTACATCACAGAATTGGTGGGGAATTCAGGTTATTATTCTCAAAATAAAATGGAAAGGGAAGGAAAAGATTCAAACTAACTAAATCGGAAACTTATTGTTGATATCTCATATCATACAGTAATATAATAACATTTCTGTATGATACGATGTAGATATAGGGTAAACTGTGTCTAAAAACCTTTGAAATTCATTCCATGCCATCTCCCAATGTGCATTAATTGGAATGATTATAATAACGATTCGAGTTGCAAATATAAAAAAGATTATGGGCCATTTTTCGATTAGGCCCCCGGCAGCTTTCAAAAGTAGAGCGTTTGAAGGGTGACCAAAAAAAAGTTAAAAGTTATAATATTTCAAATCCCCTAAACATCCGTAAGCAGAGAGTCACCCCTCCAATAGTCAAGATTTGCAAGCTGCCATTGGCAAAACCGCAACATTAATTCAAAAATTATAAATAATCAATTTTATACGCAAATAATATTGCTGCAAATATACAACTACTATTCAGTAATCAGGAATTCAAAATTTTTCGTCATTTACAACTGTTCCGAGTCAACTGACCTTTTGTTCTCAATTCCACAATGATTGGACCTGCGAAACTTTTCTTATTGGCAGTTCAGGTCCATCTTTTAGGCGACCATTCCATTGTTTTTACTATCAATCCCCACTGACCAAAACGGAAAATGAGCATCCAATATGACGGCATGTCGAGTTCATGCGAAAACGAGGAATAATCATTAGAATTGGACTATGTACTACCGGAGTTATTGGTTCTATCCCTTGTAGTGTTGATGTGCTTCTTAAAATGTTTCGCTGGTACGAAACCAGTCAAATGAATCATAAAGATTTTGAGAAAAAAGGACTTTGAATGCAAGCTGTTTGTTGGACGGGTACTGAGTATGAAACATTTTCATGATATAACATCTAGAATCCTTCAGGACGAGGAACGAAAGTGAACAAGATATACATAAGTATTATGGTATTTACAGACGTAGTATTCATTGGCATGTAATGAATAAATCTTACTATTAATAAGATGATTGCAATTGTTGTTATACTAAATGAAATTTATTTGTTCCAAATGATCTTTCCCTTCACGTACGGTACATTCCGTCATGCCGAATGATGTTGCAAGACATAATCTACGAGAGAAATGTAAGAAAAAGAAATGTAGTAATAGAGTAGTAGTAGTAGTACTATTACTACTGATCATCATGATCAGTAATAGTAATAGTCATAGTAAATATTATATGTAGTAGTAGTAGTAGTAGTAGTAGTAGTAGTAGTAGTAGTAGTAGTAGTAGTAGTAGTAGTAGTAGT
>JAULBU010019968.1:0-19637 GCA_032358235.1 Odonthalia washingtoniensis | reverse complement strand
TATTTATCACCCGGTTTGCTTTCCCAAGATCAATGTAGTCGAACTGCACAAAATCATTCGGCTTTGACGCATGTAATTTTGGACCGAAAGGGCGAGGGACAGTTTCACCACCCGTAGTGGAGAGGCAATGGATACACTATTTGTCGAATATTCCCATGTCAGCGGACAATGTCCATGAGAAAATCTTTTCAAATAGCGCTCGTTCCGTGAAAAATCGGCCGCAATGACCGGCGGAACCAGTGTAGGAAATAATAGAGAGGCGAAGTTGAAGATCTTGATTCTCACCAGGAATCCAAATGGATTCTGAGACGGATCTGCACCAGATACCGCCATGAACGTCGAGATTTTCAGGGCGAGAGGAAGCATGTTCGATTTGTGAGAATTGAATTACATGCAACAAGGGCCAGACAAATCACGGAATGTTGTGGCAAGAGCAGGAATGGAGACCAGACGACGAATTGTCAGCGGAATACTCCATCTAGTGAGAAGGTCTGCCGAAATGTTGTCCTCGCCAAGGGTGTGAAAGCAAACATAATTATATACAGAGAGAAAAATCATTATAAATGCCACCCTTTGTGGCGCATTTTATCTCTTCAGAGTTCGAATGGCCCCGAAGTTTCGATTGGGACCTCGTCAAGATATATACAATTCGCCTCTAGGTTCCAATTCTGTTGAGGGACCTAATCCTTTCTTGGTTTGTGGCAACTTATATTTGCTCTCGACTTCAAATGGTTTCCCTTTCCTTCTCCTTAATCGTCCCGTGGATTCTTTGTATGTCTGCATTTACTCGATAACTGAATATAATTTATTATATCTTGAACATATCCTAAATAGCGCCTTTGAACTATTTCTAGTCTCCCTACTCTACTCACCTGCGTAAGTACTTTACAAAGGTGGTGAGACTATGGGAGCCTGCATGGGTGGTACAAACTGCCGATGCTAAGTCGCGATCAGATTACGAGTGCAGCTGATAACACTGGCGTCGCGCAATTTTTACCATCGCTGAGAGTTTCTCTCAGCGAGTAAGACTTTGAAGTAGTTGTCTGACCTGTTCGGATCGGAAGAAAGTTTTGTCTGGGTTGACCGCTGATGGCTTTTTTGGATTACTACGATGACGTTATCGTATTTAAAGTTGTTCTTCCGAATTTGGTGGTCAGGCAAATGTAGGCCATTTGCAAGTTGGCTGGAGCTATGAGGGGCACGTGAATAATTACACATGTGGTTTTCTGTGATAAAGTAATTCTTCAGATTAAACTAAACGATATTTAACTTCGTTCTGTACAGATGTTAAATGTATTGTGCTCTCCAACCATGTGATGCTTCGTTTCTTACTTACTACGAACCTGTGGGCTTCCCTTTCGAACTTAATGGGAATATGTGGTGTTTCCTTCCTAAATTTTTAGAAACCCCTCCATGGGATAACATCTTATTGTCGTACTGTGATAATGTAACATTTTTATGTATTACGATTCTTGTATGTCATTCGTTTTTTCTTCTAAATTAATTGTGTTATATGATATGATATATCATTATACCCAGTCTTCTTGCCTAGATCGCATATAGATGCTAGGATTCTAATTACATTCACACACAGAACTTTTCAATTTGAGCGTCATTGTTTTTGCTGTTTCACATCTCAAAGAATAAAGATTTAGATGGGTCTTTAACATTACATTGCAAAGTGGATTACAATTTCCCAAGATGGATTTAGTTGGGCTGTTTTTGGGGTTGACTTTACCCCTATTTCAGCTCAGTCTTGAAAGTTTGCCGTTTCATTAGCTTTATTTTCAATGAATAGATGTCTACTTTCAATCGTTTTTCGAAAGTTACGACATCCTTGGCCATTAAGAAAAGTAAAGTTTTAGAATAACCGTACGCCTTGATATCCACTGTCTCCCCCATTATCCCCGTTAATATATCTCGAAGTTCAAAAAAGTGTTGGAATGAGAGAACAAGAGCATGTACCCGAGAAGATAGTACAGATCTCGTCACCCTCTTGCTACGATTGGAGGCATAGCGAATGATGTTTCCTTACAATTTTATAAGACAATAAAATAACATATACGAGTTGGCTTCGATAATAGCCTGCATTTCCGAATGAGGCGTCGCTGAATACTACCATCTTTATTGATTCCATATACAATGGATGGCACTCTAGGCACTGTTTTTTCGTTTCTTGTAGTCTGACTGTAGATTTTATGAGATCGTTCATCTCCTTTTCTATTGTTTTATCCTTGCCTGAAGCCAATAATTGGACGGCTGCCCATATATCAATCTGAGTGCATACCACTACATACTGAGCCAGTAAGAGAGCAAGGATGAATTATTTCTGCTTCTGGAAGACTTCGATCCGTTCTATTTTGTCCGTCTGCGTTACCTTAATGATTCCTTCAATTCCCGATTAAAGCGTTTTCCCATTGAATATAATGGTTTGTTCGTTTAGAAAGGTTTTCTCATGATTTTATATCGTTTGGAAGGCAGTTCCTCTCCTTCTAAAATTGTAGATCACGAAAAGCAAGGGATTCAACTACCCGCCGTGCCAACATACCCGTTATGACTTCATCGGTTCTCCTCACTAATACACATGTATCAGTGCGAACATCTTGTAATTAAAAGGTGTTCTATGTGATGCTCGAAGTAGGTGAGGTACCAATAGAGTCCGCTCTCCGGTATTACGTATAATGGCTCTTCGAATTTTGTACAATGTATTTTCCAAGCATTAGTTTCTGAGGTGCTTCTTTAAATACTGGCTATTCTAGGCATGTATTGCTTTGAACATATTATTGCGTTATCTCTCTGGTGAAAACTTAAACATGAGGCAGCGATGATGCAATGGCCAGCAATATAATTCAGGAGAATATATTCATAGCCGGAGCTCTTGTTGATATTGTCTTCGAACCGTGGTCATTGTATTTTTGAGCTACAATGTCACTTTTTATTTGCATACCAGTCTCTACTAGCATCAATTGGTAAATATGACGTGATTCAAAAATTTGTCTGCCTTTCGGAATGGATTTTCGTTTTGGCTTCGCTAAGTCTGTGAGTTTTTTGTTATCAATATCAATTAATTGTGATGAGATAGTAGGTTTACGCATGTTGACCGGAATATTCTTCGGTGACGCGGAGTTGGGACGATAGTTGTTTCACCGTTGATCAAAATGTACTTATGGTCCCAGCACATTTATTCGCCGTAGTTCTATATACCCATACGGGCGAACTAGCTGGAATTCTCCGTAATTATTCGATATGTTCTTCAACACGTAGGCCAATATTTGTTGATATACCGATTACGAGTCTTCGCTTGGCTTAATTTTTTTCAACTTCCATCATGGACTTGAATATGCTGAAAGCTCGGTATTGTTGCGTTATTTCTGTAATGAGGCGATCCGGGCGTAGTATTTCATCGTAAACTAATAGCATCGTGCATAATCTTTTAGGGTCGATGACGCTGTTTACGGCCAAGGTATCCATTGGGAAACTTTCGTTGATAGCTGTAGTCTTTTATATATTATCCCAGGTCGTTCAGAATACTCTGCGCAAAGAGGCGTGGTATCATTCGACCTTGCCTATGGGACCGGAGTTCTTCATCGGAGCTTCTCGAATTTTCACGCCATCATCATGTGCTGACTGCTCAAATTCTGCAGAATTGTAATTTGATCCTTGGTCTGTACTTAGAAAGTTGGGACGGCTACAATGGACTAAGGACCACATAATTCTGATAACTCGCATCGATCTGTCCCCATTTTGTTTCTTGATGAATGATGCTGCCGAGAAGTGTGTCGCTGGGTCTATCATATGCATGGAAGGCTTATCATTTATCTACGTCATATCCACTTTTACATCGTCGTTTAAACGTAGGTAGTCGATACAAATAGTAAGCTTGAACATTCACATGTGGCACGCCTCTCAACACATTTGTCACATGCCTTTACTATTTGTGTGAAGATTATGCTGGTATTTGAATCGTAGCGCTTTCCTTTTGCTCACCACAGGAGGTTACGAGTAGACTTTACAGATGGGTGTTCAAATGTTGTGTTCGATATGTGCAACTCTCGAAGTGTGTAGATGATGTAGTTTGGTCGTCCAGGTACCATGTGTCTATGAAAAAGTAGTTCATCAAGAGTAGAGTGTTCTTATGAAAGTTTTGCGATATCATCCAGATATGATACACCTACGGTTGATACTGAGATCTAAGTATACAATAGGCCTTTCATGCCGAGAAAAGACGGGATTTAGTCCGGTGGTATTAAAAAGTTGATATCTATTATCATCCGGAGTCCCTTGAATGGGATTTGTATACGTGCGTCGCCAATAGAGTCCATTAAACATCATATATAACGTACTCGTTTTATTTTTATGGGAATTACTACGTTTTTTAGATTATGAATCATGAAAAGCGTCATATTCTCATCGTGCCATAACAGAACGTCCATTGGCACAAGTTTCTATTCTGACATGTCGGAATATCTCCTTGGGTGGTTATACCGAGTTACATACGTCTCTTCCATTTGCAACCCGAGTCGAAGTGGAATAAGTATTAAAATATTTCTGGTTTCCGTTTACAGGGTGTATTCATGAATAAGAATCACCTATTTTTCTACTTAAACCGTTTGTAGCTTGTAATCTGGAGTATTGTTTTAGTGACGATGGGTTTTAGTTTGTACCATTATTGGTGGACAGATTATTTTTATGAGATTTCTCATTCGTATCTTCTCTGATCTTAGTCTCCCTTGTTTACATTTTATTTCTTGATTCTGGTAACCTCTCTAATTCTGTTTCACATCCATGTAGCAGTAGCGCTGAGTCGGACAGGTGCGCCTCTATTGCGCGTCCCTTTTATTAAGACAGAAATGACATGTCTTTCTCATGATAATCACCTACTAACTACTGGACCTCATCCTCCTCTTCCTCCGATTTATCTCTGTCAGCCAAATCTTCATCTTACTATGGTATATTCTATCGAGGTCTTCAATCGCGATGAGGGAAATCGTCTGTGCTTATAGGATTGAATACCTACTTCCAGGCGGTAAAGTGTATGGATCTTCCAGGGAACCTTTCATTTATTTTACCGATATGAACGTCCGCATTGGGCCATTCCTTAAATGGACATTCAAACATCGTAGTTTTTCTCTCGGCATTCATATTGTCAAAAACTGGAAATTTTATGAAGGCCGGGAATTGAGTGTCTTGTAGTTACATGCAGTTGTGAAAATTAATGTTAAAAATGATGTGAGCCCCAAGATTGGTGATTGCTGTCACAACTCTTTGATCCAATTTTATGAAGACAGTGATTACAGTAGTGCTTGTATGACAGCCAGGAATACAAAACTATCACAGAGGACTGCAGAAAAGCCACCAGAAATGCAATTAATGTACGTCATGAATGCGTACATTAAAGAGCTGAAAGGGAGCCATTCACATTTACATGAGAATTAAAATCTCAGTGTTTTCATTACATGTCCATTCAAAATTAGTAAGACGATATGGAGTCGGATTGTAAATCATTATTTTATTAATATGTTACCGGCCCTCCAGGACTTCTTTCGTCACCGAGTATCCCACTACCAGGCCGTCCTTGGAGTTGGCTCTGGATAAAAAGGAGATGAAGTATGTTTCCGACTGCCAAATATCATCTTTGGTAGAGCGCTAATCGGTGTGTTTCAGTGTCGTAGCTCGTGGATCATATTACAGGCCTGATGACGGCTGCGACGATAATAGATGAATAATGTGGGAGATGTGTGCAGATGAGTTCATACAGTGCAAGATACAAAAATTTCATTAATGAGCTCACACCAGCAGTCCGTGAAGACAATGGTGTTGTGCTCCAAAAATATTCAAAACTGATTTCCTATACCGATATTTAGAATGAAATAAGACCTTCCACACGTCCATTTCCACTGTTAACAGGCTAAATTCTCATAGTCCCAGTCTAGCATCGTCCAAGAAGTACTAAAATCACTCTCTCTTCATGTCCGCTTTCAATTTGCAGATCGGCTATGAGCCCCTCAGATTCCATAATGATACTAACTACTTTCTTCCTCTTCTCTTTTATTGCTCTCTACGTACCCGCTATTAATTTTTGCCACATTGGCCATCAAATCGTATGACATCTGTTCCTGTTTGTCTCCAATAGTTTTCACCACGACATGCAAACTATTTACATGTCAATCATTTTACGTATGAACTCAAACAAGAATCAGATACGACAAATTCTTGCTTTTTCGCTTCTTCGTCTTCCTCAACTAGACTAATATGCTCCCTTTCAGGCTCGAATAGTCCAATTTTAATTGACAATAATCGCCCGTTTTCCCCAAACATTGCTCATCGTCCATTTATTGACACAGAGATAACTGCATTGTATTTTGGTAACACATACATGTTGATGAAAAAAATTTAATCAGTTCTTCATCCAACTTCTTGGAACCTTCAAGGTGCCAAGGAAATGACTTTAACGCATTGTTCATAGCGCGTGATTTGTCCGTCGGTGAAGTTGATATTGGCGCTATTTATCGGTGTTGATGTTGTTGTTGACCGGAACGGAATAAAATTGTCCTCGTCCATCTCAAGGGTTGAGCTTGGGTATTTGTCTGATGTTTGTATGATTAATTTGTAGATGAGGAGGGTTTCTTTTTCGATTTTGATTTTGATTTTGATTTTAATATTTAATTCGATTTCTAATTTGATTCGATTGATTCGATTGGTTGATGAAGGGTATTTTTGTTTGTTCAGGTTACTGTGATTCGAATCCGGATTGTAGAGGAATACACACATCCCAGACGGTACTATACACGAAGTTCTACAGTAAACTAGTGGTTCGTACCGTACAGTGTGATCTATGTATGTGTATTTCAAAAATGGGGATGTAGGAGGATATGCAGGTAGCATAACTGCATCAAAGTAATATGCAGTTATTCGATGAAATGTGGGAGTACGTTAGTGTAAGTAAGTAGCTCAAGGGGGTGTCAGAGGATATGCAGATAAGATTACTGTATAATGCTAATATGTGGTTGGCGAGTAAAGTGTTTGAAAAGGCTTTGAGTAGGTAGTCAGTTCAAATAGGATGGAAGAAAATGTGGCTGGTAGTCGCTACTATGGAAGCAGACGGAGTGAGGAAAGGGGTTTTGCGAGTGAAGTCCGTACTGGAAACAGCGGTACTTCAAACGAAAGTGGGGGGTCGTAACAATACGAACTCTCAGGCGACTTCTTGTGACTGGTGACAACACCGGGTCGGCAACGAATACAAACGTGAGCTTAGTAAAAGTAAAGCGTAAAAAGTAGTGATCCAAAGGGAGTGAAAGGGAGGAAAGGGAAAGGTGCCAAGTGACATTCTTATACTAACTGAGAATGTCAAGACACGAAATACAGGACAATACTAATTTGGATTTTGAAGCTTGAAGTGAAACGTGTACAGTAAAGATCCAGTTGGGATGATTTGGAAGAATCCAGAGTGCAGGAAGGACACAGATAGTGTGGCTTAGGGTGGGAGATTCGAGCGTGAAAAAAGGTCATAAACAGTGTATCGTTTGTTGATAAGATAGATTAATAATACTGAATTTTACAGTTTTTTCCATATTTTCTATCGCCTTTTTCTGATAATTTATTAAAGAACTATAATTGGAAATTTTTTTGACAGTAGTACATCTTTAAAATCTTAAAAGAATTCGGCCTTTCCGTTACAATCAGACAGAGTAACAATTTTCCGACCGGTGCCTTTTTCGGAAATTAAAAGTAAAAATAATCAAGAATTCATGTGCCATTTTCACACAATTTGAGTAACTGTTCTTAACCCACCACTTTCTCAATATCTCACATTCTTTCATAAAACTTCGTTCCCCAGTTTCAACCATCACAAATGAAATTGGAACGATCAGCACCGATAATAGATAGTTTATTCATCAACGAGATCCAACTGCGATGTAAACATGTCGCTTTCCATCGCAACAAATTACATGCGCTAACCTTTCGCAGAGGTACGTATACATCTCAACCTTTCATTGACATCGACATTTAATTATTGCTGCTATTAGAATTATTATCAACTTTTCTTTTCAGTTATGACTTCTTCTGAATTCCGTGAACGGATGACTTCTCTTCTTGACTACTCCTGGAGCAGGTTTATACTATTTCCAATTTCATACTCACATTACAATTTCATATTATTTTCATATAAAATATACTAACACTTTTCCTATCAATGATATATAGTTATGTATTTCCATATATCAGCAGATCAACATGGCACGTCTATTCACACTAAGGTCATGGATAAAATTATGGGATTATTCGTTATATGATATTTTTTTATATGTATATGTGTATTTGTGTGAAATAATTATTTTTTGATTGAAGCCGTGTTTATATTTTGTTTTTAGTTATTATTTCTCTCCTTTTACACTATTTTTGGTGCTTTCACTTTTCCCTAATTCTCTCAATTTTTAATAGTAGCGTCTTTATCATGTTTTCTATATTTACACTTTTTGTTATTGCTCCATTTTTTATGATATTTGCAATATCACATAGTATGATATCTTTATAAAAATAAATATAACATGTATACAGTAATTGGTATACATTTATTGCAATATATATTGCACATATTCTATATATCAATCCCAAATACAATTATACCAATCCTACATATAACAGATATATATATCAGAAACCGCAGAAACCATTCACTTTCTCATCCATGAAACGAATGAGAAATGGATGAGCCATTGACTATTCCATACGGAATACGAATTACTTCATGTAGTGTACATACACTCCAACATTCAACACATGAATGAAAAATTCAATGTGACTTCCATTAAAAACTACATTTTCGCATTATTATATGATGTATTCATTCAACGGCTCATACACAATGTGTAGTTGAGAGCCTAGATTACATACACCAAACTCTCCTGTGTATGAAAGAAAATTTCAATGATACATTGGTGTAATGTTTCAAACACTGAATGCTGGTCCGGAATATTTATTCCATTTATTATCCGCCATCCGTAAGTAATTTTCTGTGCCTGATACATTAAAACATACATCATCTGTATAGCACAGTTAATGACCCATATATTTTATCTTCAAATTGTGTAGATTTTTCCTTTAGGTACCATTCGTAACCATGCACAGTGTAGTTTTCTATATGTATCCTACAAGGACCCCCAAAATTCTCATGGCCTAGTACATGTCACATACACTCCAAACTGCGCCACTTGAATGTATAAATTCAGTTCCAGAAACACAGACTGTTGGGTGACGTTCCTCCAGTCGTTTGGTAGCTCTAGAAACTTCTTCCAGGGGTGCCTATCACGTACTGCATGATCTTTGCGGTAGACAAAACCCATTTTGGCGCTCCTAATCCATGATTACCGTATTTGTTCCTGCCTTCCCTGCTCCCTATTTGGCCCTCTGTTGACTCTGTATGGTTCTCGGTAACTAAAATTCTCCCTTCTTGTACCGCCACCAACTTTCTTCCTCAGACGATACGTAGCCTCAGGATAGTCATCTTTTTCTTCCATCATGGTCATAGCAGTAGAATTAGGGCTATTATTTGTCGTCTTGTCACTCAATCGTTTCACCATTCTGTGAATGGCATACTGAGCCTTGCGCGGAATCTTGTCCATCTACATTCTGTGTATTTATGGTATGTATACTGATGTTAATCTTTGATCTATGTAGGCCTCACCGTAGTACTTTTCGTAGACTTGACACGACTTTAGGTAGTTTATGTAGTGACACCAGCTGGACCACAAAGAATCTGAATGCCAATACCTGGGAGCCGTCTCGCTTCTTCGAAGTTTCATCAGAAAATATTTCGCTCTGCCACCTCGAGAGGATACGTGAAGTTTGTCCTGTACTCAAATATCATCTCCTAAGTACGGACAGTCAATCATCAAACGTGACACAGAAATCCTGGTAATCGTTGAAGAAGTTCAGGGCTTCTGCTTTGAGAACTATCCGAATTTCCCACAACTTTCCTTCTGTGGTATCTAGCACATTTTCGCAAGGGTTTAGAAACGTTTCATGCTTCATTCAAAGTCATTATGATGGGCACTACCGAAATTATAATCCTTATCAAATGCCCTTTCGATGCCGTCAATCTCCAATTCATGTCCATACAGGTCAAATTAATATCCATTATCTTCTTTCAAGGATCCGTAAGACGCACCATTTTCCTTGACCTAGTTTTGTATTGTATTGTGTAATGTTGGATTTTTGTCTTCTTCGTCCATACTTAAAGTGTCACCGTCGTCATCATGCAGGTCACTTCTAATTCCGTATTGTAATTCTGATTCTTCCCTTTTGGATTCTCTCCATCTCTTTCTTCGTCTTCTAACGTTTAGCTGTCGTTGTCAGCATCTTTCTCTATGAATGTCTTAGTTACTACTTTGTTCTTCTGGTCTGTTACATTATGTTGTATGGTTAGTAGGAACTCGCTAACAAGAAGACATACCTGTTTCCACTGCCGCGTGGTAAACTTAGTAGCGTCTGTGACTTTTAAGAAGAGGGCTTAATGCGTAAATTCTTCTTTTCCTTCTCGTGGAATAACGCTCATTCCATAACGTAGCTACTGTAGAATGATAGTTTTTTGTTATTGGAAAAAAGTCTTGCCATTTTCATTCAGACGGGCTGTTTTATTGATTGTCTCCTTTCTTTACTAACATTCTCCTGTATGGAAGAATGTCCTTTTTATCAGTCAGGGTTCTTTTCGCTGACACTCTTAAGTGTTGGTTGGTACACGTGTAGCCACGTGTGATCTTCGTTTTCTAAGGGTTTCGTGTATGCCTCTTTAACTGCATTACCACTGTTGCCATGTTTTGTGCTAACACTTCATTCCCCTGTGATACTGTCGCTCTATAATACTGTATGCATACCTGACGAGCTGTGTTTGCCGAAGTGTCACATTTCTGCTGTTTTGGCACTGTAAAATGTCCACAGAATTCGTACCCAGCTGTCTCATTGCAGTTTTTTGCCCATTTGTATGGATATTGGCGCTGATATAAGCTACACTTTCCCTCCGAACTTAGAAGGTGTAGTTCTCATTTTACGATTTCCCTCATTCTCTCTTTCTAGGCACCCGGCGAGTTTCTTTTTAAACTGCGGCTGTGTATACCAACGATTCCATCCTATCTTCCGAACCTCTTCTTTCCACTATCCGCGCCTGCTAATCGTCATGGCAACCCATATGATGGCATCTCATATTCCAAAGAGATTTTCTACGTTTATATCCGAGCACACTATTCCTATCTCCAGACTCCTACGTGGCTTCATCACCTTCCATAAACGGTTGGTATCATCCGTTGATTTATTTAATTCAAGTAGAGGCCAAAAGTAGTTGCCGCGCGTCGTTATGTGTGATTCTTTTGTCTCTTGAGGAAGGCTTTGGCGATGTGCGGTACATCCGATATCAGGTTTTTGAGGGGTTCACACGTACTTTCATCCACTTCAAAACCCTTCCAATGTACGCGTACCTCGTACCTTTTCTCCACCTCATTATTCGTCAACGCCAACATTTTATAGATTAGAAATCCTTGTTTGTTCTGAGTGACATGTGCTAGCAGTTCTTTGGTGTTCCTTCTCTTTGAATCTCGATACAATCTTTCGCGCCTTGCTTGGACTACTGCCACTGTGTGGTCAATCATATCTTCAACTTGATATAGTAAGTCTGAGATAACCTTCGCTATCCGTCGCGGGCGCCGCCATCTCAACGTAAGTTTTTCTCCCTGTGCAAATTTCCTTTTCGCAACCAAAGCGAAATTCCCTCCCGCTACCATTTGCGCAATGATACACAGACGCAACTGCAAGTCTGTGTCGGCTTCAGGTATCCACTACCGTTCTTGTAAGTATTTGAATACCACGTCACCCGATAAATTTATATTTTTTGTCTCGCTACTTCTGTTTACATGCTGACTATTTCCTACATCTTTCATTTGCGACCAGCTAAACTTTTCTCTTTCGAAAGGCGCGATGGGTGCCACGAACAATTCTGATCCTCTTGATTACTCGGGAATTGAAGATGGTACGGCCAATCTCGTCATGAAATCCTTTCAGCAATTCTCCTCTCTGGTCACATGCTCGATCACATATCTATACGACGCAAGCTTCAGCGCCCATCTAAATATCTCCGAAGAGGTATGCGATGATATTTCGGGGTTGGTTCAATTAGGATGGAAGATGTAAAGGAGATTATTATGGTAATTAAAAAGCGAAAATCCGTCAGAACGATGAAACAACTAACTCATGCGCTCACATGCTGTCACTATCGCGTAAGCCTCTTTTTCCAATATAGATCACCGGCTTTGAGCTCCGGAAACCTTCCCGGAGAAGAATGCTAGCGGCTCGTGTGGTTGGTCACTGTGTGAATTTTCCATTTCATCAGGTGGTACCTAAGTGATCATGGCCGACCAAAAGTCCAGCGAGTCATCCCTATAAGAACACAGACGATTGTTACCATTTCGGTGGGCGAGGGTGGCGGCGAGGTCTAATGCCTCATTACAATGATCGGACGCCTTCTCATGCTCTTATCCCCAACCAATTCCAACCAACTCTACCCTTTCCGCCGCGTTCTTAGTACGCTTGCATTTGTCTTGTGTATATACCTCTTTAAGGATCGCTTGAAGGGGAGCTATTATTGTTGAGAAAAGTGGAATTGACTTCCGACTCCCGTTGAGGGCGCAAACAAATTTATGGAGTTTCGATCCTCTTTTCGTTACAGCCATGTTGCGCAAACTCTGTGCACGAAGTGGGTCGAAGCGTACCCCATCCTTTGAAATCACTCTGCCACACCATATCACCGATGTTTCATATGACTGGAACTTCTCGGGTGGGAGTTTCAAATTGAACTCCCAGCATTTTCTGAAGAATGCCTCCAAATTCTGAAAAAACTGTTTCTCTGAACACTTTTTGTTTTTCTTGTATAATCCATTTTAGTCCGTTCTTTCTTAATGAAGTCTTGTAGTCTAAAAATATCATCAGGACCCTCCGCTCAGCATCCCTTTCGGGCATCTCAATGTACACGTTCCTTGAGACCAATTTTTCTACTGCACTTAACATCCACGTTGTTTTCTTTGCTTCGATGTGGTTGTCTAGCCACTTTTGTAGTATCCGGTACGTGATTCCACCTAATTCCGTTACCTCATCAGCAAGCTGACCAAATTCCACCAAATCTTCTAACAATCTTGTTCTGTTGAAAAGTTGATTGACACGGGCCGCGATTATGTGCATTCCTGTTGGTCCCTCTCGTTGAAATGTCCGCACATATGCTTTTCACATTATTCTAAAACTGCGGATCCTTTTCGTACTTAATGATAGTAAATAGGGGTGGCTTAGCGGTGCCACTAACGGCATCGCTTTCGCTGCCGGGGCTGGTCTTACTTTGTTCAGTTCCATTGGACGTGAGTTTGTCGTCACATCCATGTGCCCCGAGTTGCGTCTCGAGCTAATATTAGAATTATAGTTAGTAGGAACTCACTAACAAGCATAAATATCAGTTTCCACTGCCGCCTGTCAAACTTAGTAGCGTCTGTGACTTTTACGAAGAGAGCTTAATGCGTAAAGTCTTCCTTTCCTTCTCGTGAAAAGACGCTCATTCCGTAAAGTAGCTACTGTAGAATGCTAGTTTTTGTTATTGAAAAAGGATCTTGCCCTTTTCATTCAGACAGGCAATTTTGTTTTTTGTCTCCTTTCTATACTAACATTTTCCTGTATGGAATAATGTCCTTTTTATCAGTCGGGTTTTTTTTCTGACACTCCTAAGTATTGGTTGGTACACGTGTATCCACGTGTGATCTTCTTTCTGTCTAGTTTTCTTGTATGCCTCTTCAACTGCATTACCACTGTTCCCATGTTTTGTGCTTTGCTTATTTGTCTGGCCATTGGCGCCAAAATAAGCTACAAGTTGCCAGTGGTTTGTTTCCTCTGTCGACATCACCGCTCTTATTTGCTCCTTTGCCTCGCTGCTTCCTCCTTCTGATAGTTTGGATGGTACGTGGTTGCTCCTCTGTAAGAGCTCAATTAGTGTATTGGCTCTTGTTTTTTTCTTGCTGAGTGATCAATATGTATACCACGCGATATCAGAAAGTCTGCCCAGACAGTACGTGTAGGTATTGTCCATAATTTCATTGAATTCGGCCTTAAATGGAGTTTGAAAATTTTCCATTGCCTTTGGTTGGCCATCGTCGTTCATTCATAGGCACCAAGTATGTCTCGTATATAATCATGCATCGATTTGATGTATGTTGCGATTTATGCTGCAATTGTTGTCGTTGGTCGGGGGTCAGGATCATCCGTGGACTTGAACACTTATTCAGTTTCTCGGTTTCAGTTTCCCAGATCTTTTTCTGTTTCCTTTTGGGGTCTTTCGTTAGTTGATTCTTCGTTTAACCCAGTCCGGCCAATGTGGAGGCACTAGTCGCTGTTTTCGAAGTCCTTTTTGCCTTCAACAGTAAAGTTTAGACTACATAAGGTGGATATTTTCCTGCGATCAAATCCGATCTGATTGAGTTCGGATTTCTGGAGCCATTTTAGAAGAGTTTCCTTTACCCGTCATACTACTCGGTTTACAAGAGTTCTAACTGTTGACGGGCTTTATCCTTCCATCGTTTGTTGCAACTTATATCTGCTCTCCATTTAAACCGGTTCCCATTTACTTCGTCTGTGACTTTCATACTCGAAGAGTGCCGACTTTTTTGTTTTTCCGTTACCAAAAACACCCGAAAAATTATGAACAGTTTTAGGCTTTTTTAGGGACTACTTTTCGAAAATCTTGTCAATAACTTTTTGATAATTTTCGAATTTTTAAATAATTACTGCACTATTACAGTAGTACTATAATGTGATGTACAAACGACTTAAAAGTGTGCTACATGTTACATTCCTTAAAATTAATATTATTTTGAATATAGTTGGAACCAGTTTATTTTTTCCAAACACATTTCGGAGTTTTCGAGCCAGTGTCCCAAAATTGCCCAAAACGTTATTGAAGAACTGCAAAAAAACCATATTATGACTGTAAAATTTGCTAAATTGTGTGCAAAATTTTTCGAAAAGTATGTTTCATTTCAGAAACATTTTGACGTTTATCGCATTTTTTTGGAAAAATCGTTCATTTTCGTAAATCGTTTTGGAAAAATCGTTTCTTCTTTAAACATTTGTTATTGAAATAGATAGTATTCTTCTTTATCATTTGCACTTTAATTTATACCAAAATCAGAAATATACGATATGACGATGTCTTTGTCTTCGGTCAATGTGACTTCACAGGTGACGAAAATGGTCCCGCTGCTTCATCTATGTTGTTGTATTTTGATTCGGTAATGACAACAGAATGATTGAATTTATTCTGTGATGTCGATTTCCGATCTTTTTGTTCATTGTTGACGACAAGCGATGAAATTGTTTCCCTTCAAAGAACAAAAAATTCACTGTCGCCTATCCATTGGATTTTATTCATTATTTTTTTTTCGATGATGCACATACAAGTCTAATTACAAAACTGTGCTTGTAATTGTGTTTGTGTTTGAACTGGTCAAAAGAATTTTATGTATTTTCTTGGGGATGCAGAAACTGTGATGGTTTCTCAAATGATGTGCATAAAGAGCAAAACCCTGAGGTATATAAATCTTTTACGAAGAAGTTCAAAATAGAAACATCGTGGGAATTTAAGTGATAGAACAGACATGTTAAGACAAAAAAATATTATGAAACCAATCGTACCTATTGTAGCCATTTAATTACTGCATGATGATCGTGGATGTGGCTGTTACCTTCGTACCGTAAGGCGATGCCATTTTGTCACAACGCGTCTCGGTGTAAGAACTAATTATTCCTGATAAACATATGTATCATATTCCATTTAGAGTGATATGAAAATAACAACATGGGTTAGAAAATAGTATACTATAGTTATAGAATAGACATGAAAATTAAAAAGTTCTGAAATATATCTTACCTATTGTGCGTTTGATGCGAATGTAGAGTGGAGTGGAGTGGAAAAGGAACTGAAAAACTAAAGTGTATTAATTGTACATGAATAAACTTTCTTCAGTTCATAGCAGTAGTAATGTGTAGTTAAACATGCATCATCCACAATAACGTCATTTTTAATTTAGTGAAGATCTTTTTTTGACGAAGAGTTATTCATGTTTGACATGTACTCAAATGCACAGATGTGAGAATGAAAATAACGGGCACACATTGGGAGCGAAGATGATATCAATTTGAATGAGACCTTAAGTAGGGCAGTTAATATTTTGTCCGTCAATATTTATCAGGGGCGATAAATTATATCGGTGGAATGAATTATAATTATATAATGGCGGAAGCCATTGACTTTCTGATGCATTTTGTTGTTAATTCGGATGAAAAATACATAAAGTGTCAATATTGTGTAAGGAGTTAGCAAGAAGAAACATCAACAGTGAATGAAGTAATGAAATACATTACTACCAAGTTGCAGGGTTGTCTTGATATTTTGATGATGTTGCAATTGGTTTCGTAGTAAACATGTATACGGAATAAATTGCTTCATGTTAATTTTTTCGAGAAGAAGAGGATGTGACATGGGAAGAGTAAATTGTGGTGATGGATCATTGATCAATTCGCGCAGACTAAAAATTATTAAGTAAACATTCTCAATTTGATACAAAAATGCAAGAAAAATTAAATTAAAATTACCGTTCTTTTTTCGTACGGTACAGTTACATCTGTAATGTGTAAAATGGCACCGGAAAGTATTTAGTTATCTCAGATCATGATTTCCTGATTTAATATATATAAAATAATTATGAGAACGTTCATATATTTCTTTCAGATTAATAACAATATATACCATATATTTAATCGTTCCTGGATTCCCAAAAAACTGAAGTTTTTACAAAGAAAGAAGTACTTAAATAGAAACCATAGTATGTGATATAGTTGAAGTGCAATATCCTAAGTCGATGAAAAATGGACAAGAGAAAAAATGGCGACTCAGTGAGAAAAGAAAAATGAGCTTCACGAAACTACCAACTGCGTATAAACTGTGTGGGTTATGTGACGCCACTGGTGCAGAATCCGTTGATTTTGGTAAAAAGGGGATGTAGTAAATGTTCCTAGACATTTGATATGTGAAAGATGTAAATAAGTAGTAGGAAATTTATCAAGTCCTTTAGTCGGTACCGATGAACACAAGGTTGAATCGGAATCACATGTGGATGTTGGTAATGGTAATTTCATTGAACTAGAAGATGATGATGGTTATGGTACTGGTATTTTGGCGGGGGAACGTGAATTATTGGTTTTTTTATTGGATGAAGACGGGAGGGAAGATGCCATTGTTGAAATTGAAGAAGTGATAAAACCCATTCAGTTTACCGAAGCGAATTTATTGTCTATTGCAATTTCAACTGGTTTCAATCTCTTCAAAAGGATACAGTATGAGATTATACGTGAACCTTCGATTGTTAAGACCTTTCATTTCTGTGAACCAATTGTTCTGCCTGGTAGAATCTATTTGAAAGGTACAATTAAAAACGTTTTTGACTAGAAAGTCGAATATTAACAACAAAATTGTAGAGATTACCGCTGACTTTTCTAAGAGTGGTTCCAAAAGGAGGTATTGCGAAATATCGGTCAAATTTTACACCTCCAGTTAAAAATGTCCTGCCCAGTGAATGGACACGAAAAGATTTTATATCGCCATCAATGAAAGAACTTATGTGGCCGAAAGGGAGCGACCATTGTGGAAGAAGATTTCTGAATACTGAAGATTACCCAATAATTCGGAACCGTTCAAGCATTTTGTCATTTTTTCCAATGAACGACGAAACTGGAAGTGAATAGAGACTTCAGAAAGGAAATTTAATTCTTTTATATATAACTGATGCAGATGTGAACAGGAGCTTCATACGGAAATGGGTTTTGAAAGTGTTAAATGTGATTGTAATGTATACGGTGTCAAATAAATTGAAATATGTGGGAAACTAAAGGATTTACTTGTAAAGGAAAGTATAACTGCTGATATCAGTTCTATTGGTGAATGTAGAATTGGAGAAGTTGTGGTAACCTTATGTTGCAATGATAAATATGAATCAGAGGATGTGTATAAGCATTTATTTACTGCAGATAGTGAAGACAGAATATGGGAATGTAGATTTAAGAAGGTGGGAAGACATGATTTCAATATTGAAGAAGATCAAAATATTATTAAATGAACAATTCTGAAATATATTGTCGTTAGAAGTTCTTGCAATCTGTCAAAACATGAATAATATCCTGATAGAGGAATTATTAAAGATAGAACGAGGTATTTCGTGTATAGGTTCTGTTTTATTTAGATGGATTTGGTGCATTCAAATCCAGATCTGGTAGTGTTGACAGGATGTATATAATTCCTCTTGGAATTGATACGGAAAGGAGAACACCAACACCCTCTCTATGAAGAGTCTGTTTTGCACATCCAAGAATATCTAGTAACCCAGTAATTGATTCCATATCCAGTGATGTAGTACAAGCTATGTGGAAGTGCATAAAAGTGAAAGACAAGAACGGATATGTAACTATCTATCTGGACTAATTTTGATACACTGTGAATGCTCCTGTATTGGCTAAGGGTCCTAACTCCCACATAACTTTCCATCTATTTTTTACACAAAGAAAGATGGTTCTGGTGATGGACGAACACAAAATGCGTACAAACCCGTATTAAAACGTAGTGACGTATCGTTGAGAAGATGTTTGGAAAGAAAGGAATGCACTCTAAGGGATAACAAAGGCAACGTATCTGAAATAATTGCAAATATTGGGTTGACTTCTGCCAGAATTTCCCTAGGGGACTTTACAGAGAGTATAAGTGATTGCCAGAGTAAGGTATCTTTTTCTGATAAAGGTATTCAAGTCGTGCTGTGTGTCTTCAATGAGTTTAGATGTTATTTAATATCACCTGATCACGTTTTTGGACTCTGTAATAACATAATGGATGTCTTCATAAAACTGTCCATCCAGTCCTGAAAATCGAGTGCATTTTGAGAGTTGTTTGACTGATATTGCGAAAGGTATATTTATATCTATCAACAGCGAAATCTTGGCAGAGTCTGGCACCACGCTGCTATTAGTAATCATTTCGGAGATGTATGTTGTAATAATTTCTTCCCTTGCTCTTTGAATATAGTAATTGAAAGATGCAGCAGAAGCGGAACTTCTGTGGGTCCACGATGTTGTCTTCATAAAATAATCAATGCAATGAAAAGTTTACCTTCATTACAGGAGTTAATTGTAAATATGCAATGGGATTTGATACTTAGAACTGACCCCATAGGAAGCAGTTCTAAATATAATGCTTGTAATCGGGAACTAAGGTCGCATTTCCTTAGAGAACAAGAAATTGGATATGCACATGAAGCAGAGAAATTTCATACCGATGACCATGAACTTCCATCTCTTTCCGGACCTTCTCCATCATACACAACACCAGATAGATCTTTGCTTTCAAATACAGCGCTTAACCGAAGAGACCATAATTCGTATTCTTCAGACTCCCGGCCTTGGAACTTTGCCACACGAAGTTCATCGCGTTCATTATCCATTGAGCGTTGCTGATTACAATTGTTAGTTGAAAGAGTTTCTGGTGACTCAGCGGTGCTACCATGAAAGTATAA
>JAULBU010019957.1:0-17113 GCA_032358235.1 Odonthalia washingtoniensis | reverse complement strand
GGACGTGTTCCCCGTCCAAATTTTCCGGCATTTCACAGTGACCGTCCGAGTGCCCTGCTTCAATTTGACTACGTTGAGCTCGATCCTGGAAATAATGGTGACAAATACATGTTAATTATTCGAGATGATCATTCCAACTACGTTTGGATTTCCCTTTCTCTGGTACTAATACAAAAAATACTGCTCACGCAATCATCGATTGGTGTGTGGCTTTTGGTACTCGTATGGCTATAATTTAAGACGTACCAACTAATTTCTGAACTGAGACTATTAGACTACTCACCAAGGCCCTTCGTACTTCACACCACCTTACCTTTCCTTACTATCCATGGATTAATGGGGCAGTTGAACGTTTAGGACGTAAATCTATCCGAATTTCCCATGCTATTCTATTTGAATTGCGTCTGCCACCCTCGTCTCGGCCTGACATACTTCCTATTTCCTAGTCTGCTTTGAATCAGACTCCATCACCTCACAGGACAAATATCCTACCTCTAACGGCTTTCACAGGTCTACAGCCATCACCATCACTGTAACGTTTATGTAGCGCGACACCGGACTACCTCAGGTGGTTCCTGTACACTACCTCAGGTAGTGGACAGGCTGTCACTGTTGACGACATTTTATGTGCGCGTGTTCACAACATCTCTAGTTTGAAAAAGTTTGTGGCTGACCTTCACCCTGTTGTGGAAAACACGCTCACCGTGAATCGCACACATTCCTGCGAGGGAGAAAACCGTGGCGAGATGGACAATTTTATTTAGGGGGACCTCGTTCCAGTCGCTCGAGAGAAATTCCATAAGGGTGGAAAAGTAGGCTTTCGTTGGCGTGCTTCTAGGAGATTTACGAAGGCATTCAATGATTTCGTGTACCAGGTTGAGGATCTCCGTAACGGCATTCTTACTGAGGTGCATGCCACACGTCTTAGGAATTATTCGGATGCCTCACTCAATGCAGCTGCCCTTCTACCTCACGTTATATCATTTGAAACTGGAATGGGGTTCCAAAGCTTGCTTCAGTTGGAGGAGCTCTACTGCAAATATTCTGTGACTGTCCTTTTGCGGTGCTTACTTCTCACATAGTACACTCTAGGGCCACTTGAAAAGATGTACTACGACGTCCCTCAGATATTACGTCTCTTCTTGGATCAAAAATCAACGCACAATGTATTGGCGCGTCAAACACGCCTCGCACTTGGCCTTTTGGATGAGGACTGTAATAAACCATCCGGGTAACAGTCCAAGTGTGAGAAAGCCAAGGGTGGTTTTCACGTGAAGCAAAATGGGTTTCTATGCCCTTCAATCAGCTATTAGAAATAATGGTTAATGGAATCCAATGATATTCGAACTCATGTCCTTTTGCACCAAACACGTGTGTTCTGTCCACTCGTCTAAAGTACCAAACCAACTTCACAAACTGTGTACACATATCATTTAGAACACATGTACAGAATTATTACCAGCAATATACTTATCTTTTCTTTCCTGATGAGAATAATAATAAACACGGGTTGAGAAAGGAACACTCTTTTTCATCTTCACCCTCATCACAAACCACTGTTAAAAATTGAATAAACTTAGGTGACGGATGTGAGAGTAGGGCTATGAGCTGTCCGGTCTATCTGGTCGACATTCTTGTAAATATATCACTCCATAAAAGGGTTGTAGTGCAGTAGAATAGCTTCTGCCTGTAATAGCTTTGCCAAAAAAAGGTGAATAAAAGTGCACCTTCCCGACAAATTCTCCGATTCTAATATAGTTCTTCTGGTAACACTAGAAATAATTAAAACTATCACTTCACATCATAATTGAAAAAGTTTTAGACAACCATCAATCTGCGCCAATATTTGTAGTATCTAATCCGAGTTCATTGTGTTCTTCATATCGATGATCATTTTTAAAAATTAAAAATGTGTAAAAGGACATAGAAACCTCCTTCACATTTCACATTCTTATATGTGATTGATGGTACAGCATTTTAGCCGTTAAAATTGGAGACATGCAATGATAAATTTTTTACATAATTTGTGCGTGAGCGTTTAGGTGGAAGCAGTATGTTTATGTTTATCAAAGCGCTGGTCCCGGACTTTTTCTTCTTCGGTTGAGAAAGAAGGACATGATTTTTATGATGTTTATCTCTATCGATTTTCTATAAAAACTCCACGGTCCAAGACACATGAACGTGGAAAATACAGTCGGTAGACTCTAATACGTATTTAGCTTAAGAACACATTGTATCTCCATTCAATAAGATTCAGAAAGATGACGCTCTGAATATGCTTTGAAATAGATTTATAGTACGTTTTAAAGCACTAATATGAGAAGAAGAGAAAACAACTGAGCTAGTTTTTTTGAATATAAATATCTATGAGAACCATTATTATCCACCGCTGGTTTCCACTAATGCTAACCTAAGAAATAAAAATTAAATGAAACTCTGTGTCCACTGGGTTGAATTCTTGAACAGAGACAGCTGTTGATTTGTAATTCACCCTGGCTCAGTTTTCCTAAATGAATTTCATTACTAAAAGCAAGAAAAAAAACCAAAGTACCGCAGCAGAACTTGGTAACAAATGATTGAAATTTATACAGAACAACCAATCCTTTTACATTTCTTGCTTGCATGCCATTTGGTGATGTCTCTGAAATTACAAGCTGGGCTTGTCTAAACACGGAATTTTCAAGAACATTCAAAGGAAATTACTTTTAAAGATTACTGTTTATGATTTTATTAGGACATCTGAAATTATTAGGGGTTATTTATATTATCCTGACGAATGACAAATCTTGTCAGAATATATGATGTTTCAACAAGATTTTTCTTTGTCATATTTCAAGTGTGTACTATAAGATGCTTGTGGAGAAGTTTAGATTGGTGGATATTTCGCACGCAACCATTAGAACATCCAATTTAAATGAGTACTATACTCTTACCACAAATGTTTGGCTCATATTATGTTTGTCCTACGTAGCTTGAATATTTCTAGCTGAAAACATCATTCTTGTGGTTTTTTACAAATTATGATCGTAATATTAGTAACGAAAACTCTTGACCAACTGTATGTCTCATTTTTAATGGTGTACCATATTCCTTCTTTTATGCAGATTTTCAAACTGCCACATATTCGTGATCTTGTTCCCTATCCAATCACTGCTTCTCACATAAAATTGAAAGTGACATTTTCTTTTAAAAAATCGGTATTGTTTTTTAAAAATCATAATGTGCAGCTTGTGTGTATAAAGAAAACAACCCATCCACACATGACGCATACAATTTAAAAATTGTGCGCTTTGTGCGAGAGAACAAATAATATTTGTGATGAAATAGAATATATTATTTTCATCACAACTGTACTTACTTTACTTTCTTTTGAAATTATTTATAGATTCTATTTCTACGACCATCCCAGGTAATAGACCATTCAAATATAAACTCAAAAAATAGCTTGTCAGAGCAAATTCGAACAACGGTAAAGTTTTTGTTCTTTTCTTTCAATGTTTTTTGACCCCAGACACACCTCTTTATACATAGTCTGCAATGATAGGGGCTTGTTCACATGAGAATCAGGTGTTGTATACAATTTGAACAAAATACAGTTTTCCAAAAGAAAATAGAAAATAGCGGCAACATAATAAGTAAATCCATACACAATGTCTTAATAAGAAATCAGATCTCCTCGAAGGATGCCTCCCCCAATTAAGAAGATCCGGGCGTCTAATGCTACATTACGACTGCAATGTGGTCTTTGAACTCGGGTCAGAGAAGTTCAAGCACTGCCTGCAATTGAATTAATATTGATAAATTTAAACAAGAAAATATTATCCTCTAATGTTTTGAATAAATCAACTGTTACTAATCTCATTCTTTTTCATTCCACCTATGTGGGTGGAATAATAATTTTATGAATAATTGTGTAAGGAAAATATATTTTCTTTATTTTTGGGAAAACCTTTTCCCAACTATCCTATTGGATGGTTTGAAAAAGCCAAAAAGTATCCAACAATTTTTTATTCATTAAATTGGTGGTTAATAAAATCGATTATTAATATTGTTACTAATAATAATAATATGACTTACAGTATAAGCAATACTTACACCTCTTCCTCGATTTTTCGGGCTGGATTGAATTTTGGCCAACTGTACTTGTTGACTGATTTTTGTTGATTGATTGATTGATTTGTTTTATTGATTTTGATTAACTCAACGAACTCCACTGTGAGATGTAGGTGGTGTCATTTTTTGCGTATAAAAGGCACAACACCAAGTTGTGTCTACTGGAAAATGAAAAAATCACCGAGCAAAAGTTTTATTCTCTTCATTTGCCTACTTGCCGACCCAGTAGTATACTTTTAAGCACAGAGAGATATCTATGTCATACCACCTCGCGAGATCTCCTACAAGAACCACTACTGGCTACTTCTCACTGCAGATCATTGTCTCGTGAATGCAAATTCCAAGTGGCAGTGTCCATCTGACGATTTGTTCTTAGACCTTGGATTAATTCAATATCAAGTGATATCTCAACTATTTTGTATTATAAAAATGGAAACTTATGCCATTTTGGCTGCTAAAATTGTAGACGAAATGCTCGTGACCGGTGAAATTAATACTGGCAGAGAATTTATTAATGGTTTCAACAAAAAATTCCAATTTGGTACAATATCACATGGTCCTGGCATTCTTCGGATCTATGGTATAAACATCATACGAAACGGAAAGTGCACGTAACAAATTAGTACAGACGACAAATTGGAATCTCCTAAACCATGCCCTATCTCCATACTTTGCCTTCATGAACCTGACGACAAGCTATCAGAAATCTAAAAAGCCTCCTAATGTATTTTAATTCCTCGCTAAGTTGCCTAGGAATTTAGGCTTCTCCTTTTTGTGCGTTCTACTCATCTTTTCTACAAAAACAACAACTTCGTCTGTAACATTCAAAAACGAAGGGCGTCGAAGTAACCTCGAGACTTTCTACACTTCGGGCACCGCAGAATTTTTCATTCGCTTGGCCTTACTTTTGGGTGCACTTAGGGTGCACTTCTGGTTTCAAACTTCTAAACTTTGGCCTTAAATACCAAAGTGACATTGGTAACATGTGCTGCTTAGACTTGTGTATTTGAAGTCAGATTTTACTATTTCATGTTTTAGACAGCATATAAGTGAAGTAACATTGATTTCCGTGAAGTAATACGAAGTTAAATTGTCTAATTCTGCATTTTATAGCTAAGAATTTTGGCAACTCTCGAAGTGACATTGTTTAAATTGGCCGAAATCACTTCGGACTTTGATATTTTCTCAATATTGTGACTAATAAAACTGAAGTGAAATTTTATTAGGATCAAGTCTGCTTTGTGAACTAGCAAAAATCCGAAGTGACTTCGACCGGCTTTGCACAATTGCGATTCGAACTTCGTATTTAATGTGTAATTTTTCGAAGTAACTTTGTATTCTGTCAATGCGTTTCAGGCAAAAGTTAAATATTGTCGAAATAACATTGATTTTCATTCCAAATTTGCATTGTGAAGTTTGGTAGCTCCCGAAGTAAAATTGTTTGCACGGGCTACTGTCACTTCGATTTTTTTTATTTTCTTTCATATTTTGATAAATGAGAAACGTAGTTGCTTTGAAGTAAATATAATATCATTAATATCATTTTATTAGTGGCTGAAATAAGAGAAAAATCAGTAGGGCCATAATATGATATTTTGTAAATAAGAGAAAAATCAGTAGGGCCATAATATGATATTTTGTCACTAATAGTTCTATTCGTATTGTACTCCTTTTTTTGCGATAGAAACGATTAACATAAAATACACTTGAAACTCATACATTACCGTAACCACGAAATTATTCCTATTGCTTCCGACGAAGAACATGACTTCCCAAAATATCTACAGCAGTATATTCAGGTACTATGTGTATTTTCTACGAAAAGTGTCGATCGGTCACAGACCATACACCTTTTCTGATTTCGACATTCCATATTCTCTTGTTATATCCCAACATAATCGTATACAATCAAGCACCCTATCGATTTCATTTGGAACCGAAGATGTGTTGTCAAAGACTTCTAAATATTGTTCGAAGCAAAACTCCGAAATTCACTTGGTGTTCCCAGAGACAGATTCATCAACCACATACTTGTTTGATGGCAAATTAGGATCTTCCGTCTCTCTCGGTATTCGTATAAATGATAGAGCTTTGGTGAACCACATATTCATGTAATCATCTGGGACCGCTTCCTCACCAAATTTTCCACATTCCACCATAATTGTATATGATATTGAACGCGAAGTGGAATAAAATCGATCATTTTCCACAACTCGCTGCATTACTCTGAAGAGTGATATATCGACATAAAGATTTTTTCCAGACTTGTTACAATCCGAAAGTCTAGAGGATTCCCAGCCTGAGATGAACGCAGATTCTGGGAACTCTAATGATATGTAACCAACCTCAGTAACCGATAAATCCAATGTTTCGAAATTTTGATGGAGCAGACTTGTAAGTTGTCAAATGTCATCGGTACCGTGCCTCCTATACAGACCATAAATTTCAATTTTCCATAGTTGCTTCAAACCTGTTCAGAGAATAAGCTCGAAACTGACAAGCTGAGAGAATTTCCTGAATAGTTGAAGATGAATCTTGAGTTACCAATACTACGCCATCCATCCGCACAGATTTTATTATCTTATTTGGCTTTACTGCTTGATTTACAACAGCATATATTTACCGCGGTCGATACATTCTTTTTTCAGTGTCCCCACCAATGGCAGACTTCTGTTTTGACGTCCGTTGAAAGGCATCTTTTTTTCTGTATTAATTAATTCATATAATCCCACATCCATGTATCTCACCCCTCTCAGCATTTTGATATCCAACAGTAGATGATCCAATAGGTGAAACTTTGTTGTATTCAGTTATAATGGACTATAATCTTTAAATATTGAAAGTGCTTTCCTTTTTAAAGATTGGTATTTTTGTGCAAAGTTTCTGTAAATCGGAAGAAGTCCATGCTGGATGACAATTTGTTCTACATATGAGATATTTCATTTCTACGTACATTGAGAAAATCGATGTTACTTCTGCCGATGAACTACGTCCACATATTTCGTCACATATGCCTCCCACAAATAGGGACACTTGATCAACCAGTATGTAATCTGCCGCTTCCAACACTCCGAAAACTGCTTTTTGTGTAAAGAAACCCTATAGTAATCCATAGCAACCACCTGTTGTGAAATCAAAGTGAAGATTGTAACCGTGAGATTGTTTTCCGACTGAAGACAAGAAAGTATATAAATTACATAATATCATTTTCCGCATAGATCACAGAGGTCTTGGAGAGCCATGCACAGACATTTCAGTAGTTGCACGTTCATGAAAGCTACGAAGTCGAGACAAACACTCCTCATGACATTTCGAGACCCAAATGTGTAGTTTATGCATCGGCTCGAAGTGGAAGATGTTATAAATATCTATTTGTTCCTGTATCTTGTCATTGTTGAAATTTCTGAGAACTGTATACTTTGAATGCATTGAAAGTTCCTTCATATATGAAAATTCGTTCGGCAAACATGCTTCTTTATGATCTACAGTATCCGATTCCAATATGACTTTTGTCTGATTTACTGATCTTAGCCTATTAAGCGAAGGATATGACATATCCGATGCCTTGAATAGGCATCGATGGCACGGTAGATTTGTTTTAACTCCATGGTTTACTGAAAGGAAATCCTTTGCGTCCGGTATATCAGCTACACATGAAGACAGTATTGGATGACAATGTAATTCTACACCATCTGAAGTACACATTGAAATTCCCACCATTGCTTCATTTGATAGCTCCTTCTTTGAATCCTCAATACGTTTGTGTAACATATCCATATGAATATCGCTTTGTTTTGAAGATGATGTGCCACATGATGTACCACATGATGAATTATTATTTTCTACTCGTACAGGTAAGTATGCCAGTAATATACGCCCTAATGTTATATTTTCTCTTCTGAGACCTTCACTAAAATTGAAAATGTTTAGATAAATTGGGTGAAATATTTGTGCGGAGCGTTTTAACGTTGTTTTGCACTTCTCACTATAGAGTTCGAGGAGACGCAGCAATTATTTTTCTCCGTCGCTGCATTCCATTTTCAACATAACTGTTTTATCTGTACTTGATTTGATTTTACAGATAGATTCATAGATTTTTCAACAGCAGTTCAGAGTCTTTCATTGGTTTGGTGCGTCAGAAATTGTGATTGATTTTATCTACATGGGTACAATTTATGAATGCTTGCCGACGCTATTTGGCGTTTCAGAAGCTGTATTTCATTTCTAACATACAATATTGTCTGCTTTCCAGAAGTCAAAGCATGATTCTTTGCTCAAACCCATCCTTCTAAAATGATGACAATAAATCGGATTTTTTAAACCAGTTGACGTAATGTAAAGATGGAAAATGGTACAATATTTGAGTACAGTGGTCAGATATGGAATAAGTGAGATCAAAAAACGATTCTTCAGTTGCACTCCAAACTTACTGTTTATCTCCATGACAGTATTGACAAATATTCATTTTATTGAGTCAATGTTTTTGTTACAATCGATGTCCTCACATTCTGCCATTATGTCATCATTTCACGTACCATTCCTTCTTTTCCACCAGGTCAGGTTCTTTACTACTATTAGACATATTGTACTTGCATGTTGCAGGATCTATGGCAAGAGAGTTTCCATGGCGACTGACTTCTGTTAGTGTAATTAGTGCCAGCTTCCTGATTGATATATTCGATCCATATGTCCAATCATTACACTGTTCAAAGAAATAGTCGTTGTGGTTTCGTAAGACGTACATGCGTTTCAAGGCCGTTACATGTCTTTGATCTGAAAGTGTAGTTGCGATGGTTGCAACCCCAAGATGTATTCATTGCCGTGAACGATATTGAAGATCTTGAAATTAATATTCTCATCGGAACATGTTTGGGTGATGTCTGTCTTGAAAATCAATGTCATTTCATTTCCAAAATACGAAATGAAATAGAATCAACCGTCGTCCGTGTGATTCCAAAAATAGTATAACAATAGAACGGTACAGGTCGACAAAAGAATAATTACAACCTCTAAACTATACAGTAACCGTTGTATTTTGTAGAACTGAGAGACATTGATTGGTGTACGTGTCTATTTGTCTACATTGAATGCTTGCAAGTCTTACAGAAAATTTTCCAGTTGTGATATTAGTTATATAAAATTTAAAAAATCAACGGAACATCTGTCGCTGTACGTGTGTCTATCTGACAGCTATACAAAACAAAATGTTGTAATCGTTGTCAGGTTAGGAACAACAATGTAATACTTACAGTAATTTCATGCCAAACATTTTCTGGGCCAAATTGCTGACCCGTGTCACAGGGTATAAGGATAATAATCATGGAAATTATTTTCAGTTACTGGTACTTTGATCCAAGTGGAAAAATTCACGAATGAATGGCAGTAGAAGCACCGTCTTGCGCAGCCCCTTAATGAAAAACAATACTTACATGTCATGTATATTAACAACACGTACAAAGATATGGTACATAAATATACCCAATAAATGTGATGGTATGAAAGGATGTACAGGTATAAAAAACACAAAGAAAATAAAATTGGTATTATAATAACAAGATCAATGTATTAAAATATTATAATATGTGTGTAGTGGTCGATGGTATAAAGGAGAATAAAAAAATAAAAAATAAAAAATAAATTTTTCGACACCACCCCAAACAATGGGTGCATTCAGGAATAAAATAAATTTCCAAATTTCCGAATTGTAATAGAATTACAATTTATTTTCTGTAGACAACTAAATAAATAAACTATTTGTCCACAACAATTAAATTTAATAACTTTAAAAATGACAAGTCTTGTGTTCTGGATCAAATTTTGTCCATTTATAATTAAAAAATATCAACAAAGTTTCAGTTACTGGAACTTTTACAAAATTAAAATTTGCTTCTACTGAACACAAACTTTGGAAAAAAACTATGTTCTTTATTTCATTTCACGTACACAATTCACCACTCCTAAACGTGTGATAGTGCTCAACAAGCAAAGAAATTTGTTTACAGATTTCATTTTTTTAACGAAATCCCACTTTGCGTAAAATCTTTCCTCCCTCACTTGTACGGTCATTCAGGTCTATCAATCATTGAAAACGTCCCACACACCCCACATAATAACATAGTCTAATTCACAAACGGGGGAAATGTCTTCATATCAAAGGATAGAGAATTTTCCTCCTGCATTTTTACAATCTAGCATCGTATTGTTTTCTTTATTCCAATTAACTAGTTCACATCATCCCTAGTTACTGCACCAACTCTTCCCTCTAATATACCCCCGTTGGACGGTGATTCGCCATTTTCCACAACTCTGGTATGTTGTCTCCATCCCAATGGCCTTCCACAGTTCTAGTCAGAAGTACACGAATACCTTTTTGTTATCTCCGGCAGCGTATTCTTACTATCTGTTAGTCATGTCGTGCTGAGCTTGAATAATTACAATTCATTTCACAAAACCCTGTAGATGTTGATGAAATAAGAGGTTGAATTCCGTCTTCACTTGATACGTCGCCATCTCTTGCAATATTTTCTTCACCTATCCTTTCCACAGCTTTTGATATCTTACCTGGTATGTAATTCCCTTCTTCTTCGGTGATTTTATGTTTATGTCTAGTACTACTAGTACTTACACGGTGCGGTACATTCCATATTACTTCCTCGTCATTCAACGCAATTCCTTTATTATTGGTGGTTACCTCAGTTTCAATAGGACTTACCATTATTTATATGTTAGATAAAACATCTTTAAGACGCGCAACATTACGTTCCTTATATTTGAAATTTTCAAGCAAATTCATGGATTTCTTCCCGACTTCATATTCTACACTTCCGAAATCTTGTCAACGATCGTCACTATTTCGATTGTCTCCATTTCTTAAATCATTATATGTCTCTGTTGATTTTCTTCTCTTAGTCCCTCTGCTCTTAATCTGCACACAGTATAACAACTGCAACGGTTCTGTTGTTGAAAACAAAATCTTTAGGATACATTGTAATAGGTGGTAACAACAATTTCACTTTAAGTTGTGTACTGAATACTGATTTCAAAGTGCAATTAATTTCAAAAACTGTATACTGTTTTTGAAATAGGGGCACTTATTTCATAAAACAAGTACACGTTGCCATTTACTCTGAACTTTGAAAAATTCAAGTTGCCCAAAGTTGTTTTCGGAAAAATTTATTATTTTGCTGTTTTTCAATTTTCAAGGTATTTTCCACTTCGACGCATTTCGAATAGATTTCAAAGTTTCGTTTCATTGTATATTCGGTTCAACTTTTTTCAAAAATAGTTCGACATTTTGGTCAAGATGCGACGTACGTACTGTGGTCGTTTTCGAGAATATATACCAACTCGGCTGCACTTCGATAATGTCCGAAGTGAAATCCCTGAAAAATTAAGTGCAAGATGTCGAAGTGCACCGAATTGCGTGACTTCAGGATAACTTCGGAAACTTCGCATTACACTTCGTTTTTGAATGTTACAGACGTTCCAGAAGCAAAAGTTTCAGTATTGAAAATTCACTCAAATGCACTAAAGACAGTCAAGAAATTGGTAACTTGCAATAGCCTCCCCAAACCATCATGCGGTCTAACTACAGTCACTACAGTTTTCTTTGCTGACGGTTGTAGACAAAACGATCATGGGAAATTAAGCAATATTTCAGGCCTTTTACTAGGTAATGTATCCAAGGACTCACCTTGTCCTGCATGTAAAATTAGTCTAAGCCAACCAATTTGGTCTGTTGCTGTAGCTGAAATATGATCTGCATCTCAGGCAAGACGTTGAAATATGCATTATCAATTATATTATTAATTCCAGTCCGTCTCATAATAATAGCAGATTCAAAGGACTCACACACAAGTCCATCAACACCACACAACTCTATTGACTGGTCAACTAGAGCCTACGTTAATGTTATTTGATTCGAGTACGAAATAGGCTATGTAGATGAAATATGCTGGCTATCAGGAACAATCAACTTGTCAGACTGTGGTACCAAAACTGACTCTCCGCTGAGTAAATCTCTACAGTTATTAATTATTCTGGCAAAATTCCAACCGACTTGACACAACATGAATCAAGACGTAATGATCGGTCACTTGGATGATTTAATCATAAATGGAGATTAATATGAAAATTATATGATAACTGATGTGAAAACTTCAGTACATTAAGTTTTTTGCCAGCGATGTCAAAATTTATTATTATGATTTTTAGACATTTACATTCATGGACTTTTACTCATCTTTCATTCCTCTGTTGTCCCATCTTTTACATTTTGGGATTATACCACAATCAACGGACTACTCTATCTTTGGAATGAAAATATAAATTGCCTTCATATTTTGTGCACTTAATCCAGAATCCCTTCAAAATTTACGTTGGTTATTCTTAAATTAAAATTCCAACATATTTGCATTTCTACTCTACACAACACAATTTGTATTCGGATCGTTCATTTAATTTTCCATATGATCGATTCGGTTCTCTGTCCTATCTCATTGGATACCTCTGAGTATGAAAACTCGGATAAACTTTATCTGTATTCGCTACTCGACGCTATGCTGTTCTCGGATTATTATTCTGTCTTATTATTCATTTCAACACTCCATTTCTCAACTTTTACGTATACACTTTGTCTGTAACTTTTGATTTCTATGTCACCCCAATCTGCTTTGGATTTTCGTGTTTTTAGACACTCCGAAACAGACGGAAGTAAGGGTTTTTTAGGGTTTTTTTGAAGAGCGTTTAGGTTTGTTTAGATATTGGTAAAAGTTTTCGCAGTCCTTCTAAACGAAATAGTTCGGAGTAAATACGAAAATATTTTGATTTCGGCATCCAAAACAGTGTTGACATTTGATGTCTCTAAACTATTTTGGGGTACACTATCAATGATTTGGATTTCAATCTCCGATTTTTTCAAGAAAAATCCCAACATTGTTGGTATTGGTCTAAAACACATAAGTTTGGTGCATAATGTTTTTGGAGGGGCAGGAAAATATTTTTGTGTGGTGTAGATACGATTTGGGAATGGAATTACAATTTTTTGAATTTTTTTCTAAACTAAATTGAGCAGGAACCGTAAAGCGCATGGTCAATTTCCTACGCAGCACTGCAAATAAGGAAAAAGCGTTCGAAATTTTTTCGATTTTTCCAAAATGTAATCGGAATGATTCAAAGAAATATGGTAATGAAATCAATGACAATTTGACACCTTTCAAAAGTGTTTTGGAATTTTTCAAAAACATTTAGACTGAATACCGAAAACATTTAGTGTACGTCACAGAAATAGGGCAATTAAATCAAGGAAATTTTGACTACTTTGAAATATGTTTTGGATTTTTCCAACAAAATTTGGACTTGATACCGAAATAATTTACTGTACTTTCAATGTAATGGTTTGTAACAGCAAAGCACCATAGAATAACTTCATGTAATTGATGAAGGGCTCCAAAAGTAATTCGGCAATACTAATTTGGCATCGCCGAATACTGTGAAATGTATGAAGGAATATGGAATTACAATCAATATTATTTGGACATTTTCGAAAATGTTTCGGCTATTTTGACATTAATTTCCACTGAATGCCGAAGTAATTTAGTGAAATCCAATGTAATTTTTCAAAACAGCTAAACATAATAAAAGAAATCCAATGTAATGTTTCCAAATATCTAAACATAATAGAATTACGGGACACCGAATGTAAATTGTCAATACTGATTTGAGATATCTGCATTCCATAAAAAGAATGACGATTCTTGACCTTTTCACTCTTATTATGTAGGCAGTGATACTTTTGTTTGAACAGTAATACATTTCAGCATACATCTAAACATAATTGAATTACGTGACACCGGATGTAAATTGCCAATACTGATTTGAGATATCTGCATTCCATGAAAAGTACGACGATTGTTGACTGTTTCACTCTTATCATGTCGGCTGTGATACTTTTGTTGGAACAGTAATACATTTCAGCATACATAATTGAATCACAAACCATTTTTGTGTAACCACCACAAATTAAAAGCCCAATTGAATCACCATCGCCTATTATAACAGCGGTATCGTCGTTCCCAAATCATTAGTAGTGACTTATACCCATATTCATCGAGTTCAGCATCTATTTCTCCACCCAGCATACCCTAAAAGACTCTGATCAACACATAACCAACTTGAAATGGCTGATTTTAAAAACGTTGTCAGAAAATCTGGTAGGAGAAATCTAGTCATAATCCTCTTCCATCAATGAAAACAGATGAAAAAGAAATGCAAGAAAGTGCGCTGAAGTCTTCTCGTAAATCTAGTGGTCTTTTTACTCACGCGGATAAAAACGTCTGCCTAAAATATCCATTATCCATCCGTCTGCAGTCTATCATGGTGATGATGATCGGAATGAAAGTATCCCAAAGAAGAAGAAGAGCAGGATAGAAAACGAGACAGGAATCACCTCAATCGCGGGAAAAGATCTTCCTGAAAGAGATAATGTTGAAGAATTGGAGGAACAATATGAAGATTCGGATGACAGAATAATTGATGGAAACAGTCCTTCCCTGGAAAGAAGAAACACGGTAACACTGAATAGAAACGATTACAATGAGTTGAAACGTGAATTATAAATCTCTAAAAGAGTCACTCAACAAATTTGTGTTACTATACGATTGTGGGAGGAGAAGTGTGACACACTGAAGAAGGACAATGAAAAGTTGAAAATAAGTGTGAAATGTGCTGAAAACGAAAAAAACGATTGTACAACAGCTACGCGCAGTTCTTTTGGTCGTTCAAAGGAAACTTTTTTGCGTCGAAAGAGTAAGCATTCTCTCTAGGCCACTTGTTCAAGGAGTTGAGCGATAATTATGTACCACTTAGTATTACAAAGTACTTGCAAAACTTTTACGACAATGTGTCCAAATTTAACCATGAGTAAATTTCGGATATGTGTTCATCTTGGTGTGAAGACATGTGTGGGTTAGAGTGGAACCCAAATGTAGGAAAGGATAATGATGAGAAAATTCGCGGTTGGAGAGGGAAATGATTCGCTGCATCCGACAATTGTATCTACAGCAATGATATCATGATCACAGCAACGTACAACATTCCCTATTTTTAAAGCATCTCATCTCTTAATTAAAGTATTGAGGTAAAAATACCCTCAATAGAACAACCGTTGAACAGCTCTAGGTTTTGTAGGAAGATTGATCCTTCTATTGATATCGATCGAAACAGCTAAGCCGTTCTTTATTACCATTAGCTCCAGAGGACTTGTTAGCATTCAATGTTGTCGACTTGTTGAAAAAGAAAAAATTAGGAGAAGTTGGCCGCCTTTGGGACTTTATTATGTTTGGTAAGAGAACCAGATAAGCTGAGAACTGTCATGACACACTTGTTCGTCCTGGCGACTTGGATAAGAAATCTCATTTTAAAAACAAAATTCCGGTCACTTTGAGTATCTGGTCCTTTTGATGGGGCTATGAAATGCACCATCTGCATTTCAATCATTAGTGAACATCATTTTTCACGGCAGCATTTTCGCATGTAATCGCTAATTGATGTCTTTATTGTCGTTTACAATATTCAACCATTTGTGCAGCCTATCAACTACTTCCACAATGAAAGAAAGGGATTCTATAATTCATGAGTGCAATCAGCAGTGTGATTTGGTAGTAACTACTTCTGTTTCCCCGAATTGGAAGATGGGTTTCAGATACCATGTGGATGGCTCACAGGAGTCTTTCGGAGGTACCATAACTCACCTGGATGACACAAATCAAGAACAGTAGTATGTTAATTAATATTCCAAGAAATTATCAACTACATATTACTCAATATGTGTGTTATCATTTTCTGTGTTTAATGACGTACTGTTTTTTAGATGTTTTATCCACAGTTGTAGCCTCTTCGCCGTATATATTTAAACCAACAGGAGATAACCACATCCATTCATCATCATCCATCTCCAATCCAACCTCATCATCATGACAAATACCCAGCAATCTATGTCCTGTATCGTTACTTTCATTTTTAACAAACCCCTCCCTTCGTTATTAACATCATCTCTTTGATCATAAGTACCCCAGTTCAACAAAAAGCTATCACAAGATACAGACAGAAAATCAAGATAATACAAAGAAGCGAATTTTTCTCTTACTTTCACACAAAGTTTTCCGTGGTGATCGACACGTTTGAACGAAATTATACCCTGACTTGACCCATCAAAAGAGGAAGTTACATCAAGGTCCTTCTTCATGAATTCCATTCTATACTCTGGTGTTTCGAACACTCCGTCAAGCGCATTCATCAAACATTTAGTAGATTTCTTGAAGAGACCATCATCACCTTTATGGTATCCTCCGCCAGGCATTACGCCGTTCTCGTAAAGACAGTTTTTCAATAACGGTATGTATGACCCCACAACCGAGTATTCAGATGTAGGAAGATTTAGGTTGATGGGAGAAAATCAAATCATTGAAGGAAGTGGCGATGTCGCTAAAATTGCAAAACAAATGTATAATACCCATACTGGTGATGATTTAGTTAAAAACCAAGCTTCTAGTTTATTAAATCTCATTGGTTCTTGTCATGCGTCTGATACTCAAAGAAAACAAGCAGAAGAAGCATCTTTAATCTCTGCTAAATCGCATCACCGATTTTGGAGATGATCCACAAATTAATAATTATCGATTACGATCGTCACCCTCACCTTTACCTAGACATCGAACTGATTAAACTTGTTCAATACGCAATTTATAGCATTTCATCACACCAAACCTCACGCTTAATCTCCTTTAGAACAAACAAACTTTTTCGTTTCCTTTTTCTTTCCATTTTGGGAGGTCTTTCTTCGTTTTTTTTTCGTTTTCGTTTCCTTCTGTTTATTTAAAAATCGTTCTCCCCAGATCATGTCGCCGGTGGCGATACTTTGCTTCGTAATTTTTCAAGAGCTGCATCAGCCATCCATCTCCATATAGTTCAAGTGTCCCTGAACTAACAGGTTGTGGTGAAA
>JAULBU010019946.1:0-19649 GCA_032358235.1 Odonthalia washingtoniensis | reverse complement strand
CAGTCGACTGCACATGCGGGCCAATACATGTGGCGTCGTATGGTTTTGTACAGATTTCTTCCTCCTGGATGGCCGCCGATCCTGGCGTAATGAGGGATGTGTAGGACTCTTGCTTTCAGCGTATGAGGTATGACTACTTGAAGTCCAATTTCAGCTTTCCGGATGATTAGTCTGTTGTCATTGAAGCCGAAGGCGAGCCCCACCCCCTCTTCACGTTTTTTGCGAATTTGTTGGCAAAAGGGGTCTTGTTGTTGTGTGATGATCAGCTCCTCTGTGTAGATTTGTTGAAGTAACGGGTCTGGCTCTGTCGGTTTCGATAGAGTTGCGAACAGCGCGTCGGTTGAGAAGTCCTCCAAGTCGTTGTAGTCCAAGTCGTTGGTTTCGTCTTCAGGTACTTCTATGTTGATGGTATTTACGGACAGGAACATCGTTTCCTGGTTTTCTTCGTCCTCTTCCTGAATTTTAAAGGTCGGAAGGTCTTCTTCGTCGGTTGCCGTGGTTTCCGCGGTTGTGCGTAAACGTGACAGTGCATCAGCCTGGGTGTTGGATTTCCCAGTTTTGTATGAGATATTGAAGTCAAATCCGCTAGGCGCAATCTTCACCGCGTAAGTCTGATGTATCTGTGATCATAAGCAACCAGCGCAGCGTGGTCTGTATATACAACGAACTTCTCATAAAGAAGGTAAGGGCGGAGTAATTTCAAGGCCCATACAACACTACAGCGAGACATTCTCGTTCGGTTGCAGAGTATTCCTTTTCGGCTTGATTTAATGAACGGGACCAATTTTGACATATCTTCTACTTTTATACCCGAATTATATGATCCCAAACACAGTGTCTATGTCAAACAAATTCCATTATCCGATGGATTATACGCATTTCCAGAGTTCGAATATGGAATTCTAATAATTAACCTCTACAGATCAAATCCAGCATGCAATATCTACTTAACTGCATTTCATTTCCACCTCTTTTCAGACAATTATTGTCAATCCGAAGCAGATCCATGCGTGTACTACAAACACTTGACAGATGGCATCATTATCATATCAATTACTATTGACCATTTCCTTGTTACTGCACCAAATCTCCACTATATAGACAAATTCTGTTGACATCTTAAAACTAAATATAAGGTTAAAAACCTTGGTCGAACCATCTCGTTCTTAGGTTGGTCGATTACTTACAGATAACAGCGACATTACTCTATCGCAACTGAATCAAATACGAAAATTGAAACGTCGCCCTCAAGTTGAAACTCAACAAATGTAATCCACGCTCTATACCTCTTCCGCGTAAGCCTTTCTTTGACAATGTTATTCAAAATGAACCCCTCAATCCAGAATACAAAGCACTCTTCATCATTGCACTAGGCTACAGTCTCTATCTGGCTGACGGAACGAGATTTTATATTTCATTCTCAATTGGCAGACTCGCTCGATTCATAAAAGAACCTTCAAAAAACCATCTATCCTTACTTCAACATGTTGTTTGATATCTTCAAGGAACTTCAAATAATTGTATCACATTTAATACTTCATCACCCCCCTTCTTTGCTAATCAGATTCATATTATGCTGAATCTCCAGATCGACGATCCACATCAGCTGCCACTATCACATCCTTTGGCACACCGATACGTTATACATCTATAAAATAATCCATCATAGCTCTTAGCACATTCGAAACCTAATAGGTCGCAGCGAGCCAAGCGCTACAGGATACATTATCGATTCGCCGTCTTCAATCCTAAATAATATCTTCCGCATTATCATCTACCTCATTTTTGTAGATAACAATTGAGTTATTGATATCGCCAGTCACATTCGCAAAACTAAACGAAGGTAGCTTATTGGCATAAAATATCATCATCATCATCATCATCATCTACAATCATGAACGATTATTCTAAAACGAGTCATTTCAACCAATAACCTAGCTAATCTATTTACAAAACCACCTCTTCCACAAAGACATGCATTTCTCATCAATGCTTCCAAAACATCATCTACATCGATTGGAGCAATTCCAGACATAAACGAGCACGGAGTATTGTGAGACTTTCTCTCGGCGGTGATTCTCATTCTTTTTGCTGGAACATTTCCATAAATCACAACCAATATCTATCTTCTGATAGTATATACGGAATACAAACCATCAATTTGACAAGACTCATCTCTAATGCATATTTTTAGATGCTTAATCATGTATTATTAGTTTGCTCTTTATTTTTTATGTGTCTTCCTACTGCTCATATTTCTCCCCTCTATTTCTATATATATTCTTTCTAATCTTACCATTTAAGGATAGCGAGCGGACTCCGCAATAAGCTTGATTAAATTCATTAATCCGGAGATTACATTGGTTAAGGAAAACGGTGTAGGACATTCAATCTATTTTAGGCCATCAATAATCGAATTCTGAAAACTTCTGACTGCTGTATCCCCTAAATGGGTAATGAGCCTGATAAGAGATGGAGTGCGGTGAGTGGCTGAAATGGAAATATCTAAAGAAATGAGCCAGTAAATTTCTGCAAAAAGTCACTGTAGTACTGTTAGGCATTGTACGCAAACCAAGATAAGAAAATTTTATTGTAGTGCAAAGCATGGTTTAGAAAAATCGAAACGGCGAAACATTCCGTCGCTCTCCTCCATATCTCTACAAGTTCCAACTGTAAGTAGAAAGCATAGCGGAATGTACCGTTATACTCACCCATAATCTTCATAGTCGTCTGTAACTATGGTTTTTGCAATTAATTTTGCCACGTCTTGGTTGAATTCTTCGATTTTTTGCAGGTGAGATGAGTAATTGTCGAGATTTCTTCCCACTTTCTCTCATACACTCTGTACATGTATAACATACACTGTCATGTTACACGTTGCATGCTCATTCCTTTTACACTTAAAAATGAACTTAAATATATGTATTTTTAATTTTTTAATTTTTAAATTTTAAAAAAATTAATATTGAAGTGTTTGATGAGTGAGAAAAATTGGAATATCAAGTTAATTGTGGAAAGTACAAGTGTATCTAGGTATATTGTAACTATGTTAAGTCCCTAAGCTTCTGTAAGCATTAGAAACTAGTACGTCGTCTAAAGTCGTGATTATTATCACAAGGACGGCGAAATTGCTACAAAAATGAGTACTTATATTAGAGAAAAGATAACGAGTCTTTTAGCTTTTCATAAATACAACAACTTATTATACACAGAGTCACTATCCAGATGCTACTTTCCTAAGCTTTTACTTTTCTAACTGATAAAACCTCTGGTTCTACCAAAATCCATTAGAAGAAACCCAGGAAAAGAGCATTTTAATTAAATAAAAACTCTGTAAGGCACGTACTATGGAGAACACACAAGAGTTAGGTCTGCAGTCGTTCCTAAGAGGGCTACGTAGCTACCAACTGGGAGAGAATTTTAGTATATGGACCCTATATTTCTATCAAGAAATGGTAGCAAAAGGGCTCCACCACTACTTCACTTACGATCCTAAATCAAGAAGCATTACCGAACTAGTGGCTAAGAAATCAGCTGAGATTAAGGAAACAGGGTCAAAAGAAGCAACTGCTTTTATTGAAAAGAAATTAGAAAGTGAAATTTTAGCATATAGCTATCCGATTCTTTGTCTGACTCCAGAGACCGTGCAATCTCTGCAGGTAATTGAGAAATCCGGAAACCCGGAAGCATATGGGAAGCATTGGTCAATCAGTGCCCGTCCCAGCACAAGTACTCCCTCAGGGAGGTGCACCAGCAGTTAATAAACATCAAAATGGCGTCATCATAGATCCTAGTAGCGTGTCAAGGTCGATCAAAGCAACATATCAAACTATTGGTAGGTACAGCATACAATGTGCCCGATGCGCATTGGCGGGGAATTCTCACCAGCGGCCTTTTGGGTGTATAACAAACCAGCGTTCGGATGATTAAGCTGTCTTTCGCGGAATTTCCGTACCACACGTTGATGAAGAGGCTTTAAGAGCTTACGCGAAAATAGGTTGGAGACCCAACCGCCATCTCGAGCACCAACGCAGAACTTGATCAACCTCCGCTGCATTTTCGACACGAAAAGACATGGCACAAAAAGGAAATTCAAAGGATGTTGCTTTTGGTACCAGAAATCAGGCCACATGCATAACGAATGCCATATTAAAAAGGTAGGAAAACCTCAAATCCATGTTACGGACCGAAAGTATGTCAAGGAACAAGCAAACGTTTTAAAGAAGGAAAACGAAAGGAAGGATAAATTTCCTTTCTTCAGAAGTGCGAGCGCACATCAGATGATTATGAAATCTGGATAGTAGATTCTGCAGCTTTAAACCACTATACGAACGATTCCATTCACATACACTCAGGAGTAGAACAGTTTCCTGGATCAGTGACTTCAGCGGGATCCTTCAGCGGGATCACACACTCTAGAAATCACCTCAAAATGTAAAAACAAGAAATTCGGACAAGTGGAGCTTGTTCCAGAAATAGGCAGAAACCTTTTGTCGGTCGGCCAACTTACTGACGATCCACATGTAAACGTCAACTTCACAGGTGAAGACTGCAAAATTTTACGAATTGATCGCAAGAGATAAAAGGGGAGAGATAATCTGTATAGAATCGGAGAAGCGAATCTAATTATCAGCTGTTAAACTGTGAAGATACCATCTGATTCTTCATCTAATGAATCTGATGAATACGATAATTCAGAATCAAATACTAACGACGATGACGCTTTTGACTTCAAGTCACACGCCATAAAAAAGTGGCACCAAAGATTGGGACATTTGTCGGCGAGCGGTTTAACTCATCTAACACGGTTAGGAATGCTACCAATAACCGAAAATAAGTTAAGAAAACACCTAAATTTCTTAAGGTGCGCGATAGGTAAAGGACATACAAATACATACCAGAAGCGGCCAAAGAAGACGAAGATCCGCACTCGACAAGCAGGATATCTTGTCTACTCGGATACCTGTGGACCATTCTCCTTCGCAGACATCAATGATGAATTGTATTTTCAGACCTTGATTGATGACTACGCAAGAATGACCGCCACGTTCTTAATTAATTTAAAAACACAGAGTATACGCAACGTAGAGCAGTACACGGCGTTCATGAGAAACAAGGGTTATGAGATGGAGACCCTGAGAACTGATCAAGGCACGGAGTACGGTTTGGAAAACTCAACAACTTCTTTTATTTGAGCGGAATCACTCATACAATCACAGGTAGGGCCGCACACGCACAAATTCATGTAGCGGAGCGTATAAACAGGATGCTGACCGAAATGGCGCGACCCATGCTAATTGACGCGGCATTACCTAATGTTTGGTGGGGTTATGCGATACTTTACGCGACGACTATAAGAAATAGATGCACGACGGTAACATTTAAAAACAAGGATATGCCATATCAGAGATTTTATCACAAATAATTTGACCTTAAGATGTTCAGACCATTTCGATGTACGTAACTAATTTACGTACCCCTCCACAATCGCACCAAGTTAGACGTAACTGCAGAACAAGACACTTTGGTTGTAGTTTCAGAGGAAACCATATGCTATTGAATCTACGGTCACTCAACTAAGAACATTGTTCAGGAAAGGGATGTAACATTCACTGAGGAAACTGACAAACATCAGTTCGTGGATGAATCCAAAATGGGGTCTGATGGTAAAACAGTCGAGTTGTCATCGACAGTACAAAACGGTGTAAGTACGACAGGACTAAAAGGGCGTCCGAGAAAAGTCTATTATCATCAAAGTCCCAAAAACCAGAGTGAGTGCCGATGCCGATTACAATGCCAATCAAAACGTAGTCACAACGAGTGAAACGATGATTTAAAGTTACAAAAGTCAAAATACGACAGCAACGAAATAAGGCATTAGTGCAGTAGTAGATGCGAAAATTGGTGCATCAGCACAACTAAATACAGGATTAACTGTATCAATTGATGGGAAAGTCCCATTGAAGAAGAAATTCGGAAAACCTCGAGGTTCTAAAAATAGGCAAAGTCAAAAGTGGTGACACCGTTACCTGGCAATATTAACGCTTAAGTAGCGATAAATGAAAGGGTAGTCACAGTGAGCTTCAGAATGTATCAATTGGCGATGGCGGCAGTACAGGTCAAACTGTTGCAAAAGATGGTCAAACAGACATAAAGGATGTGGTAATGAAGGAGGTCGCATTGATTGCAAACAAAGTTTTGAGTCAAGTGGAGACTCCGGAAACGCACGCGCAGGCCATGAAGTTCTAATACTCAAGCGGCTGGAAAATTCATGTGATGAGGAGATGAAGTCAATGCGGCAGTTGGAATTATACGAACTTGCTGATACACCAAAAGATAGTAAACACATTGACACCATATGGGTTTTCAAAATGAAATAGGAGGAACTGGGCAACGTGTCCAATTTCAAGAGCAGATGGGTTGTCAAAGGATATATACAATCCTCGATTGGTTATGACCTAACATATGCGCCAGTTCCAAGTATGTTGACTCTAAGAAAGGTTCTGTCGCTCGCGATAAAGTGTAACTTACAATTTCATCAGATGGACGTAAGTACAGCCTCTTTAAATTCCGTACTGCATGACACAGTGTATGTTAAATCGCCGCCAGGTTATGAACATATTGTACCAGAGGGAAAATCGTTACTTCTCATCAAATTATTGTATGGTTTGGAACAGGCATGCAGAATGTGGAATCAGACCTTGGACAGTTTTCTGAAAGATAATTGCGGAACGACGCCAAGTAGCTCTGACTGCTGCTTACACACTATGTATGATGAAGGAAAACTAGATCTGGTGATAATGATATATGTCTACGACATAATTATGATGTCTATTGGGCTAAAAGAAGAATGACAATGTAAGATGAAGAAAAATAAAACCAGAATGTGCCTAAATTTGAAGAAAGGCCGACACTCCCTCGCACTTGCAGTCATGATAGTTTGGTGGGTTGTATAATTTGAATGGCCAAATCGTGAGTTTGAGGAGGCAGCGCTTTGGTTAATAGATGAGCAACGTTGTCGGATGTCGGGATTCGATGCAGGGCTATGTGTTTGGCTTCGAGATGATGACGGAAGTGGTGAAACTTGATGTCGATATGTTTTCATCTCCGCGTTTTTCCTTGATGCCTTTCTCTGGAAATGGCTCCACCATTATCGACGAAGAAGGGAACTGGGGTAAATTGTTGCATATCTATGTCAGAGAGTATACGATGGAGCCAAAGTGTGTCTTGAAGATCATGCGATGCCGCGACGTACTCGGCCTCGCAAGTGCTCAGTGCGACGGTGGGCTGTTTTTTGAAGTCCAAGGACTGGAGTTCCAAAGGAGGTGTGTATGGCGGCAGACATTGATTTGCGATCATGGGATTCGCCATAATCTGAGTCTGAAAAGGTCTTAAGTGGGTCATTTTGGTTGCTGTTGAATGTAATACCATTATTTTTGTACAATGAAGGTATTTTACTACGTGATGTAGAAGTTGCATGTGTATTTTCGTCGATTTCCGCATGAATCGAGCGAGACGGCTCGTTGCAAAAGCGATTTCATATCTGGTACCATCTGCCAAGTATCGAAGATCTCCTATTGCGGACATGTATATGGCTTTGTCAGCTTTGGAAAGTTCTTCAGCTTCTGAGCTATCAGAAAATGACTATTTATAGGGGAGAGGGGTTTTTTGGGGTTGGCGTTTTCGAGCTGTAGTTTCTTGAAAACCTTTTTAATAAGTGAAGGTTGAGATAAAGTTATATGTCCTTGGTTGTTGTATGTAACAGCCCAGCCTAAAAAGTTGTTCTGTCAGCCTATGTTTTTGACAGTGTATTTTTGTGATAACTGGTCATAGAAATTATTTATGTGTAGTAATGATGGCGCTGAAATGAGGAAGTCGGCGATAGTGATCGATATTAGTATTATTCCGTCGGAGACAGTTTTGTTGTACAGGTAATTTTCATCATGAGGCTATGTATATCCCAACTTGTGCAAGTGTCTGTGGAGACCGGTTAGATAAATTTGGCAAGCTGGTTTTTAACCGTATAAATTTAGTTTTAAAATTCCATATGTACAGTTTGGAAATGCGAACGTTCCATTGGCTAGTGGAAGCTGGCGGGCATATCCTGTATTAGACTCTTCATAGCGTTTATGTGTGAACGCTGATACTATATCAAAGTGTCGAAGTATCTGGTTATGTTTTTGTGCATGATCGAAGAGGATTCTGGATGTTGCTTTTTTCGCTGTATAGGCGGAAATGTTGTTGAGGTCGTAGTGTGTGTTAGGCGTCATTAGATCTCCACGCAAAGCACATCGTGCTTTTCGTTTGTATATGTTACCTTTTTCATCTAACTTACATTTGGAAGTCATGGTCAGTGACACCGTCTTTATGTCTGACGTTATTTTGGAATCGATTAACCATTGGATGACGACATTTTCGTTGATTTGTTTTATTTCGTTGTTATGGGCTGCAGCCTATACCGCAGAGTCGGGTAATTTCGGAGCTGTTTGAGCGAGGATGGAGGCTGTGTTACGGGTGTAATTATGGTTGGCGGGTAATGGGGTTTGAAAACTTTAAATGCAGAAGCCAGTCTGCGTGATTGATCTAGGGAGGGATTGTATGGGATAAAATTATCTATTCTGCAGGTCAAGGTCCGACCGTTATCACAGAAAAGGACTGTATACTTGTGATGACTATTGTTGTGCAGAAAATGAACGGGACGAGAACGTGAATGTAATTTGGGTTTTGTAGTTTTGGCATTGACTACAGTACCATAAGCTCCAGACGGGAGAAATATTGTGGGGAATGGGGAAGCAGGATTCCATAGTGTCATCGGTGGGGCCTTAATTTTTTGTGATAAATTTGGTTGTATTTGTATGTTGCGTCTATGACGGCAAAATCCCAAAACTTTGTGGGAAGTTTAAAGTGTGCCAAATCACATCGCGCCGCATTCAGTATGATTCTGTTCACTCGCTCGGCCAGCGAGTTGGATTGGGGGTGGTGAGGGATTATGGTGGTTTAATCTATGCGGTTATTGTGCAGGAAAGTAGAAACTATGTTTCAAACTTACTCTTTTGCGTTGTTGGAGTGAAATCGAGATGGGTTTTTATCGTGTAAAGAATTTATGTAGTTGATGGTTTGTGGTATGATGGCTTGGAGTTGAGATCGCGATTTAATTGGCTGATCAATCACAAATTGCGATCCGGTGTCAACAAAGGTTACTATGTGTTTGTGATTTCTACCAGATGGTGGTTTGAGGGGGCCAATGGTGCCGCTGGAAATTATTGTACCGGGTGTATTATGTCGGGACGTGATTTTTCGATGTGGCATGTTAGAAGCTTGTCCCTCTGCGTAGGAGGAACACGTGATTATAGTGTCAGGGTATATGGTGATGTGAGATGAGGCGGAAAACAAACCGCTGGGAATTTAATTGAGCTTGTCAATAGGGGCATGATTTAAGGAGAGATACAGAGAGAAGGGGATGTCTTGAATTTTATGGGAACCAACATGTGGAGGCAGTGACGTTATTAAATGTTTAAAAAATTTTTTTCTTGTAAGCAGAAGAATTGTCATTTGAATTATTATTAAAGCTATTTTTGGATTTATTAAAAAACTTCATGTCGTGAATTTGTATGTTGATTTGTACTTGACGAAATGGGTGAATTCGGGGGGAGGCTGTGATGTTTCGATATAATGCGAGCAGTATGAGGGATGGTGTACGATTTGTAATCCAATTCGGCGATAGGATTTGATCGGGTATGTTTCGGTATTGATTTTCGTGATATATGTTATATACATCATTGTGTGTGAATAATAATGGCTCTTTCATTCCTCGTAATTTCATATACCGATATTAAAGTATCCTTGATCTCAGGGCTTGTTGTCGCCTTTTTTTTGATAATGCCGTAAAATGTAGGGATTGATAAATTTCCGAGATGTGTGATAGTAGTGCGTTCATTTGTTTCCGTATATGAATGTTGAAATTTGGATATTCTTTTCATATTTAGACCTGGGGATGGGCAGTGAGTCGGACAAACAGCACTGTCTATTATAGACTTACCGGTAATATGTGTGTCTTGGTCACTGTCATCGCTGTTCGATTTTAGAAGGCTTGGCGTTATGTGGTAGTGATCTGAGGATGAAGGTGAGGATGGAACGACAGCAAGGCTTTCACGTCCCTTGTGCGACGATTTTGAGGTATGGCGGGATGACAAACTGTAATTTCTGCTGTGTTGTAATGGTCGGTTAGACGGCGGGTGTTGTCTGAAATTTATTCCTTTTGGGTTATTAGGATCGCGGCACTCTCGCTCTGTATGATTATAAATTTTTCCATAAGTTTGGGCGTGGAACATACAGCAGTTTTCGAAGAGTTATTGCGGTTGGGGCGGGATGGTCTGTATTTTAAAGTTTTCTGGGGAGTTGGTATTGGATTCATGATTGAGGATATGATGGTGTTGGTGTCTATGGTTATAATCATGGATTAGGGCTTGCATGGATTCGGGTAGTGTCTCCAGCCATATAGGGGTTAGATATGAATATGATGGATGGATTCTGAGTCCTTTGGCCATACATTTAATTGTTGTCTTTTCCTCGGTAATAAAAGGATATGCTGAAGATATCATTTTTGTGCGCATCTTCTGATATGCATCGAAATAGTCATTTGAAGATTCGTAGTTTATCATTTTGATGGAGTTTTCTTGTACTTCGAGAGCGTCATGGTCCGCGGCGGATTTTTTTTCTAGTAATTTTTGGACACGGCGTATAATTAAACATGAATTAATTGGTTTGTGGGGGATAATAGCAGCTGTGGCCATGTCCAATGGGATTAAAGAAATTATTACTCTGTTGATCGCTGTAACTGATTTATGTTGATCAGCATCGAATGTATATTTAATGTTTGAAATGTGTTGTGTTATTCCAAGATTTTCTGCTTCACATTTGATTGCAAGGAGCCAAGGCTCTATGTTTTCCTTGTGAAGAGTTCTTATCGTGAACCGGGATTTAGTTGTTAGTATTCATGGTGTGAATATTTTGGGAAAGGGAGCTTATATGATATGCTGTAGAGTCTTTTGACAGAAATGATGTAATCGTGATCGTGTTCATGTTCGAATTATTTCGTAGATGTAGATTTCTCAGTCGGTAACGTAGGCCCATATCCTGTGAGTACTCTAGAGATCGATGGAGAAGAAGCTAGATGTTCTAATAGCTTCTTCTCATCGAACACTTTATTTATCAATGAAGTGTGAATGAGGAGTCATGTTACGTGTCAATCTAAACGTGTATATTGGTACGGGTATGACGTGTGAGAAAGGCCGATAGATTGTTCATGTTAGTGCTTCAATTATGTTGATCATGTTCATGTTTCAATTAAGATGATCGTTTGTTTCATGTGTTAATGGCGATAGTCGCTGATTAAGTTTGATTGTTACATTATGTTCAGTGGTAAGAGTCGCTGATGTCGCTGATCGAAGTTTGAGTAACTGATCGAAGTTGAACTTTGTTTTTGAGTGGTACCTGGCCTATTGACAAGGCAACAATGCAGCACATCCGCCGAGCAGGAGAGTTGGAATATCAAGTTAATTATGGAAAGTACAAGGGTATATACAGTAGGTATACTGTAATTGTGTTAAGTCCCTTAAGCTTTTGTAAGCATTAGAAACTAGTACGTCTAGAGTCGTGATTATCATCACAAGGACGGCGAAAGTAATACAAAAATCCAACGAAAAATGATCAAAAAGAACACGAGGTATACATGATAACGGTCTCAAAATGAGACAAACCGACTTCACCATCAACAAAACAGACTAATTTGATAAAAAAGGGCAAACTAATAATTTCACTACTTTGATAATTGCTTAGCCAAAGCCAGGAGCAATCCTGAAAGTTCCTTGCGATCCTTTATACCCATTTTTCTTTCCTCGATATCCAATTCATGACGACGTTCCGTAAGTTCAAAGCGTCTCTCTTCCAAATTCAAACGACGCTCATTTAATTCCTTATCAAGCAATAGACGATCGTTCTTTTTTCCTCCGCATCTTTCTGAAATTTCATCCTTTCCTCGTCAATTTTCAACCGCTTCGTTTCGTACTGTGACATCCGTCGGATGTGATCGTCCAACATACGACGATCACACTCGTCTGATTCAAGCGCGCGACGCCTCGACATCGAATTGGGAACCGAATTAACCGAAGAAGGTGGTGTTACTTCAACTTCATTTGATAATACCACTCCACCAACTGCACTATTTCTGATACTATATCCAGATTCCTGTAGGCGCCTGTCCATTGTAGTGGACTCCTCCCTTTCCGTCCTTATTTCTCCTTCTTTTTCGTCCATTGCTAATACGACATCGTCCAGTAGTTCTTCACACTGGCCCTTTTTTCTATTATACCAGAGGCAGCTTCATTTACCCTCCTAGCCGTTAGGTGATCGGCAACCACTTTCTTAAACAGATCATTTAATGATTTCCACATTGGATTCGTTGTTCGAAGCCAATTGTCTCTTGGAATCTGAGTTATAAATTGATTCAGTACTTCTTCAAATTTCTGTTGGGCTTCACAGTGTCGTGCAATATGCGCATCGTTGAAGACAACAGACTTCAACAATAAAATATCCCACGCCGCGTTGAAACGCAAGCGTTTCTTTCGTATTAACTCTATAGACGTCTCCGTCCCTCCACTTGCAATGACCTCTGAAGTGGTCCGTACATCAATGTTGTTAAGCTCCATTCGCGTTTGTCGCAGGGGTGTAGGTAGTAAGAGGAATGTAGTTAGTCGCAGGGGTGCAGTAGACACAGTAGTCAATGTAAGTTATTCGTAGCAGAATAGGAGTGGATGAGCAGAATAGGAGTGGATGAAGGGACGGGGTGGTGCAGAGGAACGAATGTATAGTTTAGTTGTGGCGGCGAGGAACGAACGTATAGTTTCGTTGTGGCCACAGAGGAACGAAAGTATGGTTTCGTTGAAAGGGACGGGAGGAACGAACGTATAGTTTCGTTGAAAGGGACGGGTTTGGTGCCAGGGGAACGAACGAAACGTTTTGTTGAAAGGGTAGGGGTGGCGCCTGGAATTCGTTGAAACGGACGGGATGGCGCAGAGGAGCGAACGTTGATTCGTTCAAAATAGATGGCTGTTAGCCAGCGGTTGTTGTCGTAGCGGTGTACTTAGGTACGGGTGACAGCATAAACACCGGCGCCAAGCGGCTCTAGTTGTTTGCCAAGATGGCGAGCGCGGTTGTGTTATGAAGGGAGGGGATGGGAGAAAAAGGAAAGAACTTAAATGTTCGTTCTTATGGATGTCGGTTCGGCGGCGGTTGTTTTTTTGGGTGTTTTTTTGTAGGATTTTTTTTGGGTTTCGGTTTTGGTTAAAAAAAACGAGAACAAATTGACACGCCTTCGATTTATTAACACACCGCTAATTTCTATTGACCATCCCAAGCCATTTCAAATTCACTTAAATTGATTTTAAGACGTCATATGGGAAGAGATTTTTTTTCACTTGCAAAAAAAACGTGTACCACCTGTACTGAAATTTCCAAGTCATTTTTAATAATTCATTAAACAATAACTCTCTAATAGTGGGTTTTGGAAATCCCAAATAACTTTACTATACGAAACATACAGTAATACAGTAGTGAAGTTGATTGATTTATAGTTTTTTTGGTTTCAAGATTTCCATAAAAGTGCTGTTTTATCGTCAACTTTTTCAGGATTTTTCGATACCTTTTGTACCGTTTTTGCCCGTGACACCGTGCAAGTTCCAACAACTCCAACTAGAGCGCCGGTTGCACACCCCCAACGACATGGTATTGACACAACCGCTCACACTGCAAGCCCCCATCCACAGCAATAATACGATGTGACATCAACTCAGACTTCGCGTAATTAAATTATTTTAATACTTGAAAGTAAATTTTCCAGGCGTGAATAATTTCTATGTGCATCTCAAATAATTGACATGTAATTTTCTCTGCAAGATAACGACTTCCAAATTAAATTTAGAAGCCAATTTGTCCTGGACTATATCATAGAATACAGTGTATTCACTTTATCGTGTAGTAAAGTTATTTGGGATCTCCAAAACCCACTAGTACTTGTATAACTCAATTAAATAATGAGTGAGTTATTCCAGTAACTGAATAAGTAAAGGATTACGTCAGTACTTGAATAACGCAATCAAATAATGACTGATTTATTAAAGTAGCTGACCAAGAAAAGAATTGAGGCACTACCTGAATAACTCAATAAGGTTAAAAAACAACATGAAGAGCACGAACTGGTACAATTACACAAACAATTTCAATTTGTTTGGCTTATATCATAATTATAATATATTTAAATGTGATAATTTTTGAAGACTTGAAAAGAGGGAATGTTGCTAACTCGGCATTGTCGGACAACCCAATATCACCCAGTCTTTCTACATCAGTGTCACACAATGTCGAGTGGAAGTTTAAATTTGAAATGCTCACCCAAAAAAATGAAAGACATTAAAACATGATTTCATTTTTGTTACTTGTTTTCTGTTTGTGAAGGTTGGTATCGGGAACAATTTCATATTAACTTTTAAAGGAAAGTCTCAGCATATGAACTTTTATGAATAAAAACAAGTTCCGTTTTAAATATTCAGTCTGAAAATGTTTTGAGGAAATGTGACAGATTTGAGGTGCCATGCGTTTGGAGCCAAGAAAGCGAAGAGATTTGAGGACGGTTTCATGGTGCGATCAGTACGTTGATATTCACTTGCAGATCTAGATGGAAAGTAATGATTTAATCATGATGCAAACCCTATATATTTCAACATCATGTGTCCATACTGAGAATGAATCAGTTCACTTTCCATATCACCGACCATACAGGAAATAGATGATAATTTGAGCCGAGAAGAACGCTTTTTTTAATTTGAGGTAATGTTTAGCCTCTCTACAGAAAAAATTACTGAAATCATCTGCGAATATGTTTTAAAAAGAAAAGAAAGTTTCATAGTAAAAACGTGCTTATATAAACGACAATTTCAAGTAATATTCATGTCCGAACATTGCTGTAAAAAGACCCTAGAATATATATATATATTTATATATGATAGGGTAACCCTAGTTGATATATAGTAAATTTGATAGGTATTCAACATATAGAGGTCTCTAGCAACGGATTTATAGGTATTTTTTGATCCTGGCATGTCTAGCGAAATTGTGGTCGTCCCTAGTAATTCCTTACAAGGAAATGTTCGACCTAGAATTGATAAATAGATCCCTAGTAAATGTATATCATATTTGCTGGGCACGTCTGTATCCCTAGTATATCTAGTGGAATTGAACCGGTCACTATTAATGCACTTCTACTGAAGAATCTATCATTTTCTAGACGTTCATTTATTTCTGCCCTGATTACTTCATTTAATTCATCCGTTCTTTCTATTATATTGTCCATTAGTAACTCAAGATCACCGAGAGCCTCAGTTATATCTGACATTGACAAGTTGCGTTTAATTACCTGTCTACTATCCGCAAAAAGATTTTTAAAGCGCTCGTTAAATTTTTCCAAGTAGGTTTAATGGCATCTTCAGCAGAACATTTTGGAGCACTCTTGATAATTTATGTATATACTTCTTCGAATTTTTACTGCATCGAGCCTTATGGCGTAATATGTTCACCACAAATATTTAATGATTGAAGCAATAAAATGTCCAATGATGTATTAAATCGCATGCCTCGTCGCTTTGAGGAAGACCCGTCGTCCGTGATCCCATCAGTACAACTCGCAACACAATTTTCCTGCAAATAAACTGCATCGGGATCTTCACTGATTGCACTCACCACGTCTTGAGTTATAGACATATATAAATGTTGGTTTCGTGCAACTTCTTTGTACTACTGAAAGATGCTGGGGCAGGAGATGCTTTGCATTTGGGAAAGAGGGAAAGTAGAATAATTCAGTAGTTCACATGTACATTGAAGTCCCCGCTACGTATAACAGACAGTTTTCCTGTCGTTTCTTTTTGATTCCCTCCTAGTAGCGCTTTTAAAAACATCATACGTTCCTAAAAGTTCTTATTTAGCTATATCCCAAACTTAGCTGATAAATGAGTTCCTCTTTTACTGCATACTTGGTTAATCAGTGAGACGAGTAATTTTTATACACCGTACAGACATTTTATAACGAACTTCGTTCTGCCAACATTCACTACTATTGACTGATTTAATAATAATATTATATAATCGGTATATTATACACTAACGAAAATTTCAGAAAAGGTAATATTTTTATGGCCTTGACTTAATTTTTTCCTCATTCCGTAAAGATGACAATATCAAAAATAGAAAGCAACTTAACGAAAATAAATGGCTAAAACTGAGGGACGGAAGACATTTACATTTCTAGCGAAGTGGGTGTGGGGAAGGTTTGGTAAATTGGTAAGAACGGGTAGAAACATCATGCTGATGAAGAGGAAACATACTTCCATTTTTCGGGAAGTCGATCAAGTGACTGAAGTGTCCAACAACAGAGACAATTTTCAACCATGTTTTGCTCATTTTTACAGAAACTAAGGGCCAATGTCTCGATTATTTAGACAAAAGGACATTTGTGAAATGTCTATTTCCATCAATCGTGGATATATGTATCACATGGCGTGTCCCGCTGCCAAACAATATCTACAATTTACTCATGTTTCATTTCAAAAACGATGTAATGGATATGTATAACACGTGTAGACAGGACAATAACAGGAATTTGAAAGTGAGTAGGTTTAAGAAAACAATATTCTCAAAACAATCAAACAGTAAAATCAAACAGTAAAATCAAACATAGTTGTGTGTTACAGACACTCAGTCAGTATCAATCAGCATTTGTGCTTCAGGCACTCTAAGATTTCGTTTCAGCAGATAGTTGTCTTTTGTTCTTATTCAGTCGGGTTGTCTTTCTTGAGTTGGGTTCTTCTTTTTTCTTCGTCTAATCTTTTTCGATCAGCAGTACAGTATTTATAGACTTCGGATCGTCTATATTATTTGTAATCTTTCAATATAAGCATTGAACTATCGTAATAAAGAAGCTTATTGTTTGGACTCCCATTGTCCAAGCAACCGACAAATATCAAATTATTGATTGGACTCTCCTGTCCCATCAACTTGTCATATTCTATTATTATTACTTATTGTAATGATTCAGCAATATTCAAATAAACATAGCAAATTACTTATAGCTCATTTCCAAATAATATTCTTTTATTCATAATGGGTAACTTACTTCTTCTTTATTATTTTGGGAACTGTACTATATATCTAAATGATGTTGTACCAAGATTTAACCACGATACACGAAATATAATTCTTTCAGGAGATGATCGTAGTTTTCTAAAATTTGATCACATTTAGAAACCCAGGTCAAATTCTTTCCCCTTCTTCGACGCATTGATACCATATCGGACACTGAATAGTTCAATCTTATCAGCCAGTTCTCTTCTGACCCCATTTTACAACATGTCCAGTTCCACTGGAGTACCTTCACCCTACCCCGTTCCATATCTTACCGCAGTGAATGAAGAAATGGAACGGGGTAGGGTTAAGGTACTGTATAGATTTGTATGAAAGAATGAATAAAACTAGTAGAATCGTAAAAGCGTATTGTAATAAAAGAAGGAGATGATACGTTCATTTTTAATTTGTACATGGAAATAAGGTCGAGTGAACAGATAATCTAGATATAGAAGGATACAGAAAATTAGAATAATAATTATAGTAGCTTAGAAATCTATATTGTACTCTAGAAAGAAGTATATGTAGCAAATACAAATCAATTTGTCACTGAAGACAAGAAAATAGTGCATATTCCATAGTTAAATATATCAATAAAAGGCTCGAGGAAAGCAGAAGTTATTTCCAAACGCATTAGGAGTAAGAAGTAAATAATACATCGAGATGAAATGCGAAAAGACTGATTTGTATGAGGGTAAACATGCAGCGAATGAAATAAATGTGAGATTATCAATGCGTAAAGATAGTTTTCTGAATGAGGAGGAAGAGGCACCCAGACTTTTTATCAGAAAATCTCCGAGTTCTGCATTCAAGCGAACGTGTGTCATTCAATTTTATGATGTTGCCACGACCAAGGAACAGAGTGATACTCATAAAGCAGCCCTCGAATATAGGAAAGCTAAAACCACAGATGGGAAAGAGTCATTTGCAAGCCTTGGGGCAGTATATTGGGGTATGCACCGGACCCAATTAATTTACTAAAATCGAGCAAATTGTCTTAGCATCAGAAGGAACTACAGCAGCAGAATGTAAGGAATTAAAAAAAACAATAGATCATCATAAAAACAAAGAGAAATGGGAATAATTTACAAATGATTTAATCGGGACGCCATGAACCTCGTGGTCTTTACCGACGTTTCAATTGCAAACCACAAGAACTTACACATCCAATTTAGTTTTGTAGTGTTGATGGCCTACGAGAATAGGACCGTAAACATCATCCATTTTGTATCGAGTCTGAGAAGAAGGGTGACGAGATCTATTATTGCTACTAGAAGAGAGTAATTAGTCTTAAAACTTGAACAAGCGTTTGTCATCAAAGATACGCCGATTGAAACTCTATGTCGTCCTCTAAAATTTAAAGCATATGTAGAAGTTGGTTCTGTATGTGACATAATAGCCATAGATGTAATAGCTGATGAAAAACAGTTGTAGATTGACATATTCGCATTGTGTCCATCTCATGATAATGGGGAATTGAATATAATAGGATGGATACCGGAGCGGCAAACCCCGCGGATTCCCTCAGCAAGGACAGAAGCTGCAGGTCCATACTTTTGTTGAAATAGATGAAGAAAAATTGTTTGTTGAACCTAATTGGTGGGATTTCATGGGTAATCGACCGTTACTCGATCAAAAATCGAAAACCGCCATTGTTGATTTGAGAGTACAGTATAACCCCTCGAAAGTGATAGGGTAAGTGGGAGAGGATCATATCCTTATTGAAGGGGCTATTAATACCTGGGGGCACTACACTACATGTATTATTTATTGAAAAACTCCAGCTATTTTTGTCTGATTTTCCCTGATTCGATCTCTGCTCGTATCTCACGTTGTACAGAGGCAATTATAGGGAGTGAATGTACCCTATGCCCACGTTCTTCAATTAAGAGCTTCGCTTAGTCGATAATTCGCAACTGATCATTAATAGATAGTAGCACAACAGGATATTCCACTTCTTCTTTTGAAACAGTCTCCACACTGGTAGAGATAAAACAAAATCACCAACTCCTCATCACTTGGTACGGCCAATACGTTATACTCAGCCGGATGTTTCAGCAATACTGATACACTCATGCTCCTGTAAACGTCAGATATCAATCGGTTGACATCTTCCCGAAGAGCATCCTCCTCTTTATTGTACAATACAGTGTGATCATTTGATGGTGTGCCCCACCACAACCAGCTTGGTGTGCAACCAATAATTTTCAATGGGTGAACTCTCCAAATCGTTCCATGCGAGAGAAATTCATTCCATTGATTTAAGTTGATATAACTCTCTATGCCCTGCATCCTCCAAATCCAAAGCTGTTGCAATCTGACTGCGACGATAATCGAATTTCAGAGATGCAATAATCACATCCTCTAGTGGTTGCAACATTGACGTGGTATTAGGGGGTAGAAGTACCACTTTCATAAAT
>JAULBU010019935.1:0-19652 GCA_032358235.1 Odonthalia washingtoniensis | reverse complement strand
GCTATATTAAAAACTACCACATGAAAAAATACATACATAAACGAATGAAATATATTTCGTACATTGTTTATATATTAGAGAGTCAGTATCATACATCATTATGTATCCATCTTTTGCATGTCATGCATCTGTATCCCCATTTGTAGTTTTTAAGGCCACATACTTGTCGTGTCTTCTGAGAGATTTTGAGGACATCACGCCATTTTGTCGAGAGCATACACGTGACAGAACGATTACGTACACATTTATTTTTTTGGATCGTTTAATTTTATTAATTGCTTTATTTTCGGATTGTACAAGTTTTTTATTGTTTTCTGTCGTATGTTTACTTGATTTTATATTGAAAAATAATATTGGAAATTATAATGGCAATAGTATTTTTTCGATTTCTCGACATTTTTCAGATCTGCCGTTGCCATAATTCAGTGCGTGAAATGACCGTTGTGTGCCTTTTTCAGTTATCAAAATTTCAACTAATCAGCCATTTATGTGCCGTTTCATACAATTCCGTTACCTACTTTTACGCCATCAGCGCACAGATCCATCAACAAGTCACTACTCTAAGTGATCAACCTGCATCGATGATCCCAACACGATGACAGTTCACTCATTCTGGACTTTGAATAGCGACTCGTATATGGCCGTTACTATCCCGACGAAATTATTTCATGAGTCAAAATTTCAGCACAAGAAAGTATTCATTAAGTATTAATTCAGTCAAACGTTTTGGTATAGCTCCATTAATAATTGTTATCCTTCCTTTACCTTTACTTCTTCTTCTCATTTTAGTTTACAGGTTAGTTATATTCTTCAACTACCCTGGTTCAAGTATATAGGTGTGTTTTCGTTCCTATTCCATTTATGGGTTGATTCTCTAATTCCCATTTCGTGAGCATTTCATATTCAATTTACTAACTATTGTAATAATCGATTTAAAAGTTCTTCATATTTATTATTATCATTTTTTATGTCGGCAGATGCATATGGGAATCTATTCACAGAGAACGGATGGATATGAGAACGAAAAATTTCTTTGTATATATATATCATATAACATGATAATATAATGTATAATTATTGGATTCGTTTCTTGGTCGTTGCTTATGGTGGTTCTAATTCTTCTTTTACTACATACTTTCTACTTAATTTCACTTTTCCGTGTTCCATACAATTTGTCATAGCTCCATATCTATCACGTTTTTTATTATTCAATTTCATTGTTATTTTGCTTTTCTCATATTTTTATCAAATTGTTCGATTTGATATCGCATGATATCAAAAATAATAAAAATATTAATACCTTTTATACCATAACGCCTCATTCACAATGTGTAGTTACGAGCATAGATTTTATAGAAAAATGTCCTGTGTATGAAAGAAATTTTCAATGATACATTCGTGTAATTTTTCATTTTTCGTTGTCCCGGACTATTTATTCCATTCATTCTCCGCCCTCCATAAGTAAATTTCTATGCCTCATACATAAAATATACAGTATCTGAATACCACAGATAATGCCTTATATATTTTATCTTCAAAATGTGTATATTTTTCCTTCAGTTACCATTCGCACGGCCTAGTACATGTCACATTCACCCCAAAACTACACCTCTTGAATGTAGGCATTAAGTTCCGGAAACACAGACAAGGTATTGATTGTGATGAAGTGTTCTCTTCGGTTGCCAATTTCTCCACCTTTTGATTTATGTCGGAACTAGCAGCAGCTAGAAAATACAAAACGACACAATTGGATATTAATAATGCCTTTCTTAATGGTGAGTTAAAAGAAGATGTATACATACGACCACCTCCACCTGTTGATATTAAACTTTTCATGTTCTCAAATTAAATATACTATTTACGGTTTTAAACAAGCTGCTCGAGATCGGAGTTCATCGTTGTAAAAGTTTTACATGTGAACAGTTTTGAGTCTTCTACAGGCGATAGAAGTATTTTTGTCCGCAATAGCCAAGAATAGTTTTTGGTTGTTTATGTGGACGATTGTTTTGGCCATAACAAGCAGTAATAGATGATATTATTCATAAAATAAAAGATACTTATGCATATATGATGGGAAAGGAAGTCGGGAAGTTCCTAAGTATAATAATACAGAAAAAAAGGACAACATATTCATACACAGTAAACCTTCAATCAACAAGATATTGAAGAATTTTGGTATGATTGATTGAAAACTCTCCAAGTCGATACTCCCTTCAGGATTTGTTGTCGAAGAAAACAATGATATCAGTATAGAAAATGAGAATATTCCATACAGAACACTAATCGGTTATCTTTTATTTTCATCAAATAATTCAACGCCAGATATTTCTTATGCTGTCTGCTTACTGTCGATATACATGAACAAAGCTACAAATAATTCAGGGAACGGAGCTAAAAATATTTTTCGTCAATTAAAAGGCACTATTGATTATGGTACTAAATACTTGTCAGAACAAACAAGTGATATTGGAATTGGACTACATGCTTATTCCGATTCTAGCTACATAACAGATGTCAATAATCGTAAATCTACTTCTCGATATGTGTCGTTTTTAGCAGGGGGAGCCATTGTATGGAGATCGAAAAGCATTCTCTAACAGCACAGTCCACGTTTGAAGCTGAATTTATATGGTTATCAAATGCAGTTAAGGAGGCTATTTGGCTTGAGAAATTAAGCTTTGATGTGGGTATAAAATTGAATGCTATCAACATATTTTGTGATAATCAAGATACAATATCTTTATCAAAGAATGAATACAATAAAAAACATACTAAACATATAGATGTGAAGTTAAAATTTGGTAAGGACTATGTCAACATTGAAAAAGTGAAATTACCGTACATAAGTACGAATGATATGACAGATGATATTTTTCCAAAAATACTTTCTCCGGTTAAGGTTGCATATAAAACGAAGTGTATGGGTATGTTATTTGAAACAAATCATTAATATAGATAAGTATGAAAAAAGGGGAGGGGTTGATTGCAAAAGGAGGAATGAACTATAAAATATTTCAGAACGAGGGGGAGTGTTGCAATTATGTCAGAATTGAAGCGTTCTGAAATAAAATAAAGATAATTAAATTACATTTGACTATATCATATAATGGTAATTTATGAAATTAGTTAGGGAATTAATTTAGACGAAGAAATAATTCACTTACTAATTTATATTGCATATTCATAAACGTGGAGGTTAGAACTCGGCACCATCGGAAGGGTCGAGTATGTAACAGGAGTATCCTGTAAATATCCACCCTAGATTCGAAGGACTCTAGAATAGTAACTCTCCAGAAGATCCTGCATATTTAGTAAAGAGTAAGTTGTTTGAACTCAGACTTACTGGGAATAAGAGTAGTGGAGTCAAGAGCATTTTTTCCCATAAGAGGAAGTATTTTGAATTTTTCTTCTGTCCTTTCGGAGAAGAAGAGTGACCAAAAATATTCAATAAGGTCGCCAACTTATTTTCATTCGTAAACTTTCTCAATTTTAACTCTCGTTGAAGAACATAATCGTAGTGACAGCTAACAGTGAACACATGTTGTGCAAGTGAATGTATAGAGGGTTCGGGTACACGCTCTTGGGAAATGGCGCATAGTTTGCGTGGTACGTTAGCAACTTTGATTTTTGAAGCAGGGCACTCCGATTCATCTGTTTCATTACGTACAGGCCACCGATATCCGTGGTCACTCAAAAGCTACCAACCTTTACGTGGACAGAGTGAGCTTAAATATTGACGCGATATACGTCAAAAAAAATCTTTCACTGGAAGAAAGTCTCCAAAATTGAAACATTTGCCGTCACTTGAAGATGCTGCATCCAGAAAATCTGCTTCAACACCGAGTAGTCGTACGAGTTTTGGAAATAGAAGTGCATATGGACATACACCATTGGAAATGGAAGTTTAAAACATGTTTTAGAATGTTGGAACTATGCAGGGGAATTCCATTAACATCATCATCAACAGCGGCCGTGCAGAACCTGTGCCAGTCAATGAAACAAATGTGGACACAGAAGAGGATACAGCGAATAAATCAAAGAAATGTTTCGAGGATACAGTAAATACATAAAACAAAATTTCGGAATTTTCGCATATTTCATGTTTCATTTTTTCAATTATTTTGGGGAAAAATCTGATATCGTCACCCCCGTTTTCCATATTCATCCTGCGTGACAGGCTTCTAAAACATCCAACTTCTCATCTCTGTTGGTCTTAATATAGTATTCTTCATGTTAAATGATGTTTAAACCATATAATGTAAGATAACCAATGGTCATCTTATATTGGCTGGACCGGAAGCAATAGTGCGCAGTTTGAAACGATTCCAATTAACTTCATTCTCTTTTCAACTACATCTGGTATACCGATTATAATAATATAATCAACAATATTGGCTTGAAGTCAAGTTAACTGGACACCCTTTTTAATTATACATACTATGTATACTTGAAAGACGCCACTTCTATTCCACAGCTAGTAGCTGTGGAATTGAAGTGGCTTCTGTAAACCTAATTTGGATCAATAATAAGTCAGAGAGTTCTTGACATTTGTAATTAGCATTAGCCAATCTGTATGCAACTGAAAGTAGTAACCAAAATACTTTTTCACGATCATTGCTCTTGAGTGGTAGAATAACGTAGACGTCACGTGTTGCCTCACTGGTTTGTGTAAATGCTGTATTAACATCTAGTTTTTCAATAACTTATTGTTTGAAACCATTTGTCATTCATAGAAGTAGAAAGGAGAACACGCATATCCACTGACCTATAATTGAACAGTCACTTAGCATATCCTAGAGCATGGAATCTGCAATGCCGTGATATGCAATAAGTGAATTAAATTTAAATGGATTATCTTCCATGTGTTTAAGTTTGTATATCACATCATGTGATATACAAGCTTAAATAATCGGTAGACATGATGTAAACCAAATATATTTGCATTATTCGAAATTTGATCCATCGGGATGCAATTCAGTGTTCTTTAAAGTTGGTTTTTCCATATTTCAAGATAATATCATGGGGAAAACCGAAAAACTTTGTGAATGGAATTTTGGAAATGAATTATTACCAAAATGATTAAATATGGTTGATAGCACGTGTTAACTTTTGCTTGAAAGGTGGTTTGTAGTACTACTACAGAACCATTGAGAGCTACAGATCTTCCTTCTGGTAGCAGTAAGAGCTGTATGAGTCTCAGAATTGCATTGGTTCTTTGCTACGTCATTACGGGTAAATAGAGGTTGAATTTCAAGCGAGTTTTGACTAACTTTGGTTCCATAATATTGGAAAAGATTGAATATATCTACATCGTTAGATTTAATTTCAAGTACCAATTCACTAATGTCGATGTTTAATTCATTGCTTGCCCGACGGACCATCGCGGAAGGCGATTCATTCGGAAGGGTATGTCTTACGTCTTCAGTTGTTGCACGTATTATCCGACCATCATTAGTAGGGACAGTGACTGTACAGATTTCTTTCGTATAGATAAGTACGGTTCGGGTAGATGACCACTTGCCCCTTTCTTGATTTTCTGTTGTAAAGTATACTTCTATGACCTCACATGTAGTCAAATAATTGTCAGACGGAGATTGAGATGAAAGGATTAATTCTAACTTACATTTCGCTTGAATCATTTTCTGCCATTCAATGAGTTACTCAGATATTTTAACTATAGTAGATGAGATTGTACGAGTGAGTCCCTTCCCCATTTCGAATGCAGAAAAGGGTTTAGATCCATTCAGGTCATTAGAGCACCAAACAGCTTGTTGATCTAAAAAAGGCATAGAAGCAGATGAGCTACATTCTTTTGAGCCGTAAATGAATCCTTCTAATTATGTTTTGTTTCGATTCCAGTACATTATTAGAATGACGTTTTGGCGTTATAGGTTTGAACTCTGATCCCTAGTTAGCGATAATTGTTTTAAATTATTAGTGGTTGAAGTCTTCATAAAGAAGAAATTCATTGGGAGACCAGATTGGACTGAACTAGATTGTTTCCACTGCCAAGATTACAATATGCAATGAAGTGTTAGGTACTACCAATGCAACTGAGAATATTGTTGTTGCATCCGGAACTTGAAGTAAGGGTTGATCATCAAGAAAAAAGTGATCCACACATACAACCTCGTTAAACTCATGGATTAATGATGAGAGTGATACTTTCGTGGCAGTTGAGGTTTAGGAGTAGCTCGACAGTTGGTACCTTTAAGCACTGTAGTCTCAATCTGATCTTGAACTTCATTGGACTACATATTGTTGTGCTGAAGAATTGTTATGATATCTCAGAAGGTAGCGTGGCCACACACATGTGTGTGGAGAGGCCACATGATTTTTCATAATGTATTTGGAGAACCGTCATTGAAGGTACAAGATAATGCAATAATTAACTCGGTTTGAGATGGATAAATAAGCAGATATATATGAAGGTAGATGTGCATGTCATATTCGTCAATTGGGAGATCAATTTGCCGACTACCATGTCCAGGTATTACCATGTCAACATTATAAAGTTTAATTGTATTGCTCCGACTTGTTATGATGTGACCAAATACCCATTGAGACGAGCCAAATAAGACTGGATATCTAACTTGGATAATCGCGAGTTCACTTGCATTCAAATTAATCACTACAGAACCCAATATTGGACGAATGTCACTTGGGTGGTTTCCAGCATCGTACTTGCAGAATGGGAGATTGATAAAAGCATTCTGTATTAGTTCAAGGGATATTAAGTCACTATTGTCATTAATGATATATACTATTGATCTTCATTCCACTTCAACGATTGCACTTTTCAGTGCGCCATTATCAATAATTGGTCCCAAACGGGAGTAGAGGAAGAATGAGGATGGGAAATAAATTCAGCAGTGTTAGTTGAAATTCTAGCCATAAAGGCTACAGTTTAGTTTTGACGGTCACTGTTACTGTTAGTGTCACTCCGAAAATTAATAATATTGGCGTGTTCATGGTGATTCAGAGATGATGTAGGAGGCTAATTAATTGTCACTACATTATGGTTGAGCAATCCATCCTGTTTATGGTCATTATACCAGTGTCCCTATATTCAACAGAGATAGCATTGAAAGATATTCTTCATTGTCTGAACTTGTTCTCGAGACGTCTTTTCATTAAGCGGACGATTGGTTCGATCACTACTAGTATTATTGAAATGGCCGTGATTATTATCGTTTATGTTGCAATTGACATTATTTCGGACATTCATATTCATGGTGAGCACTTCACTGATATCTGTTCCTATTATAAAATCTGTTGTTGGGAAATTCTCGATTAAAGTTACCATTATGATTACTAAAAGCGGAATGAGATGAAAATGTGTTGTACTGATAGCGATAATTGGGAGCAGGTTTGTCACATTTACGCAGAACGGATGCGATATTCTCATATTTGACCGATTTTATAAACTCATCCGTAGGGGACGCCATGGTTAAAGCAGTGTTGCTCAGAGCTACTGCAGCGAGAATTGATATGTATTGGCTGGAGGCGAATTTAGCATTTGAAAGTAGTACCAAAGCTGCTATTGAACCAGAAATATATACTAAAGAGCCGAGAGAGTTGAGTTTTGCAAGCTGTGTACCAAACATCATCTCAAAGTTATTATATTATTCATTTCTGTCGAAGCGGACTAAGAATGACGCTTAAAGATCCTGAAATACCAATGAAGCAACAGATAATGGGTCACGCTTATTTACAGCACTGTGAATTAAATTCATTCTAGAGACAGAAGCTATTTCATTGAGTGGAATGACTTTACAAAGGTCTTATTCTATCACAAATAAATTAGATCGTAGTACTATACCACAGCTCCTGGAAATAATTTTGTTACTGACTCTGGTAGCTTGTCTTGAAAGGAGCACCAGCGATTCACGGATTTATAAAACTCGTGATAGTCATCTGTTCCAATCTATCCATGGGCCTGACTTAGTGCCGATATACAAGTGTTTTTTGAATGGTCAACAGTAGCAAGAAGTGAATTTAAGAAATGGACCAATAGGAAGGAGCCAAGGAGGATGTAATAAAAACTTCTTTTGTCTGATTTGATTTATGATTTAACAACTTGTTAACTTAACAAATGATTTGAAATTGAATTATTGATTTCAACCAATAATACAATTTATCTCAATCAAAAAATTAAGTTTCTGTGTAACGGAAAAGTGGAGTAAGGGGGAAAGTATGTCTGGGAATGTAATTCCCTTCAACGTAACCAATATTTTCAGTTTGTCCTGAAAAAACTACTGCCGACGGAATTGGTCTTTACGCAAGACACGCACCAAAACAAACGAGAACTACTGTCGGAACAATGCAATATCCATGAAGAATTCCTGTGCGTCGACTTTAACTAGATGAAGGAAAGCGTGTTTAAATCATCCATGCCTGACGTATAAGCAGATGAAGACGCAAATAATTTACAAACCGCGGTACCGTTTCGACAACGAGATGAACACAATTTGATAAAAAATAAGTTACAGAATGTAGCTCACGCAGTGCCTTCACCAGGAGGGGATGTTCGAAATTTTCATGTCGCGTTTTATATATGCGTCGAGCAGTGATGACTCGTCTAACCTTTTTCCTTCTATTACTGTAGCGTCGTGAGTGCGAATAGTATGTTTTGCACCAACAGTAAACATTTATAATCAGAGCTAACTTCAGCTTGTCCTACAATGGCAAAACAATTCCTTCCTATTGTATTACTTGCGTGGATATTCAATGTGATTTGGTCGTGTTTTCACAATTGCCACAGCAATTACGTCCATGGCAACGACAATGGCGTTCACTGATGATCGACAAAATTTTCGAAATTTATCCGATTATTCACGCGTCAGTGTTTCCGAAAATGAGGGCCTACATTAAAATGGCGTAGTTATGAAGTGGATATAACATCTACTAGGCCATGTGAATTTTTGGGGGTAAGTGTAGGTTACATACGGAAAACTACAGTGTTTTCTTGGTTACGGATGGTAACTAAAGGAAACATCTACACAATTTGAAGTTAAAATGTATGGGGCATTCACTGTGGCATACAGATACTGTATGTTTTGATGTATGAGCCAAAGAAATTAACTTACGGACGGCGGAGGATAAATGGAATAAATTTTCCAGGCCAATATTCATTGCTTGAAAAACTATACCCATGTATCATTGAAAATTTCTTTCATACACAGGAAATATTTTTCTATAAAATCTAGGCTCGTAACTACACATTGTGTATGAGACGTTGAATGAATACTTCATATAATACTGCCAAACATGTAGTCTGTAATATAAGACACATTGACTTTTATGTTGATGTGCTGAATTTTTGAGTGTATGTACACTACATTAATTCATTCATATGCCGTATGCAATCATCAGTGCTTCATCCATTTGTCATTTATTTCATAAATGTGAAAGTTGATAGTTATTGCGTTTTCTGAAGTATATATTTGTTATATGTAGGAATGATATGATGACATATGGGAATGATATATAGAATAATAGCTGCATACATTGCAATACATGTATACCAATTATAGTATACACGATATTACTATTTCTATTATTTGTAGTATCATGCGATATTCGAACAATTTGATAAAAATATGAGAAAAGAAAAATAACAAAGTTGAATAATTGAATAATAAAAAACGCGATAAATATGGAGCTATGACAACTTGTATGGAACATCTAAAAGTGGAAGGAAGTAGAAAGTATGTAGTAAAAGAATGAGAACCATCATAAGCAAAGACCAAGAAATGCATCCAATAAGTATTCATTATATTATCATGTTATATGATATATATATACAACGAAATTTTTCGTTCTCATATCCATCCGTTCTCTGTGAATAGATGCACCATATGCATATACAGACATAGAAAAAAGGCATGAATAAATATAAAGAATATAACAATAGTTAGTAACTTGAATATGAAAAGATCATAAAATGAGAAGTAGACTATCAAACCAGAAACGAAAGAGGAGCGCAAACAAACCTATTCACTTTAACCAGGGTAGTCAAAGAAGAGAAGTAACCTATGAACAAATATCAGAAGAAGAAGAAGTGACAATAAAGGAAAGTTATCAGTTGTAAATGGAGATATACTAAAATGTTTGAATGAATTAATAATTAATGAGTAATTACCTATTCTGGAACGTTGGCGCATGCAATAAGTTCATCGACATAGGAACTGCCATGTACGAGTCGCTGTGAGAATGAGTGAACTGTCATCGTGTTGGGATCATAGATGCAAGTTGATCGCTTAGAGTTGTGACTTGTTGATGGAAATCTGCGCTGATGAGGTAATGGAAGATAATTGAATTGTATAAAAACGGCACAAAATAAGCTGATTAGTCAAAATTATGATAACTGAAAAAGGCACACAACGGTCATTTTATGCACTGAATTAGGGTAACGGCAGATCTGAAAAATGTGAAGAAATCGTAAAATACTATTGCCATTAAAACTCCCAATATTATTTTCCAATATAAAATCAAGTAAACATACGACAGAAAATAATTTAAAACTTACACAATCCGAAAATAAAGCAATTAACAAAATTAAGGCATCTAAAAACTTAAATGTGCACGTAATCATTCTGTCACGTGTATGATCTCAACGGAATGTCGTACTGCCCTCAAAAAGTCGTGGTGTCCTCAAAATCTCTCAGAAGACACCACAAGTATGTGGCCTTAGAAACTAGAGATGGGGATGCAGATGCATGACATACAAAAGATGGATACATCAGGATGTATGATACTGGCTCTGGAATATATAAGAAATGTACGAAATACATTTCATTCGTTTATGTGTTTATTGTGTCATATGGTAATTTTTAATATAGCAGAACATATGCACCTATTTACCCAACTGTTGCCGTCACAACACATCTGTAGCTTTAAAATGGATAAATCAACAGGAAATTCAGTAGAAACATCTCGTCTTATCATGAACGGTTCCAATGGACAACATTATGGACGCTGAAAGCCGGCTGGTAGTAGTGGAGCTATAGCTAGATCCGTATAGTCATTAACGGAAATGGGAAATGAAATGGACAAGAGGAAAGCTGGTGTCCTAAACAAGTCGTTGGCTGTACATTTAAGTATCATAGAATCTTGTGTTGGAAGGGAGAAGGTGGAAAAAGTTATTATCACTATCTGTAATGCTGACTTTGATGGGAGATTATTCTCAAAGCAAGTATCATCAGTTGAATACGGTAAAGAGATTACTGCTGAAATTGTGGGGAATTGTGGGGAAAGGAAGTGAATGGATAAATGAAATGTATGAAAGTGGTGGTGTTGAAATTGAACAAATATTAAATTCATTTTTATCTTCTACCTGTTTTGTTTTTATTTGTTAGTGTATCCTGATATTAAAAAAGTATCATGTCTTATAAAGTCAATTATGTTCAAGTACTTTGTAAAATGGTCATTAGTACAGTCAATTTGTTAGTTATTGCTTCCGATATTAAAATTTGTACTGCTTATTTTGTTGAGAGCGTTCAGTTCCTAAAATAGTAGCCTATATGAAAACTGGTATACTATGATTTGTAGTGAAGGAAGACAGCTTTAGAACTAGACTAATTGTGTCTCACATTATTACTATGCCGTTATAGATGATGAAAATACATGGGTGTAAAGGAGTTTGCACCGTGCTAGTAACCACATGCTGATTAGGGACCCGATAATTGATCATTTCCATAAACATGGTACGATAAGCTAAGAAGGTGGTAACATGAGGAGTAGTTGAATTTATTAGAGGTAGCTATTTCTAAAGTCTTATTTTTAATCAATGTTTAAGTCCTATTTGTATCATATACAGCATTTGTTAGACAGGCTGTAATTGGAATTAAAGGAAATAAGGTACAGAAATCATGAATTTTTCACTTCATATGGTCGTTGCGATTTTGCGGAAAATCAATTAATTGATTTTCCGCAAAACCTCGAACTCCACGTGGTGTGGAAATGCATACAGTGTCTACCAAATCCATACAGTAGTCCAGGTTTCAGTGCAAGGTGTACAAATTTACCATCATAGCCGTTACATTTTGTTTCAGCCTATGTCGGAACTTGTTCCATTATCGAAAGTTGTAGATATGATTGTAGCAGGAATAAAAGATAATGTTCAAGTTATTGCGGATGATTTACTTTTCTAAAATCAGTTACGGTGAATGGAAATGGCGCTAGAAAACGTTCGGAAAATTGTCGTGGTCAGCATTGGGAAATTCGGAAACTCTCATCGAAAGTGGCTAGAGTGGGTAGTGACGGAAGTGAAAAGGTTTTAGATTTAATCGGTGGAACTAGTTCTATAATCGTTGTGGGAAGGCGCGGTGTTCGCCAAGGACGAGGTAGAGGAAATATCAGTGGAGATCGTGGAATCCTAAGAGGGTGTAATGGTAGAATGAACGGAAATGGTACAAACGAATCTTCATGTTTCAGTGGTATTGATGAAGTGAACAATCGCAACACGGATGATATGGATTCCAGAATGGATAGTAATGTGATTGTAAATAATTGGAAAAATGGTAGAAACGCTACCTGTGTAGGTGCGGCATTGGATGAATTTTGTCAGTACAAGAGGAAGAAAATGTGGAAGATTTTGGTCGGCTGGAAGAAGATGTTCTAAGACGATCTGCAGAGAAGGGAAGACTTTCTGTGTTGATGAATGGGTACAAGTTTTTGGCTAATGAGAAAGCACGGGAGATGATGAGTAAAGAGGGTTCAATCGAGGCTCTGCAATTAGAAGTTATGAAAGTTGATTGTAAGAATGTTGAGATAAAATAATGGTGCAGAGTTTAGAAGTTCGGAAACAACAACATCTTGAAAAGATGGCAGCTAACAACAACAGTCGTAAAACGTATGTGGAGAGGATGACAAGGCAAGTTCCCACGAAAAATTTTGGAATTGGACTGGCAGTAGACCTGAAAATGCAGAAGTGGGGAATCCAGGAAACGTGTGAATTGGATCCATATAATAAGCGAAATGCTCGAACCAGGACGAAAAGAGCAGAAATTGTAATAGAGAATATCATAAAACGGTGGGACAGCTCATTGATTGTACCAACAACAATGAAATTTCTCTGCAGTAGAAACAACATATATGCTCCCTCCATCAACAGCGAGAAAGGTATTATATGTTAACTACTCAGAGCATGAAATTAATGTAGTAAATGCATAAACATATATCGGACAGAAGAAATGATGGATGACGTTGTTGAAGAGCTATCAAGATCTGGTACTTTACAGGGGCGTTTTGAGACAGTTGTTACCTGATTTTTGTAGTGGAAGGAAAAGAGCTGCAAAAGACAGATTCGTTGAGGTACATTTATGGGGCTCTCTACTATCCAGATTCAATTTGAAGGAATCCGGGGCAACGGATCGAAAGGAGACGGAAATTGCTGTCTAGAAGAGGAAAATGATGAAATTCAATAGAAAAGGTGTGTTAGACATGTCATGATGGGGTACTGCGAAACTTTCAGATATTAAATCACGGGAATGCGGCAGTTCTGTTGAACGTTACGTTGACCGACATGATGACGATGAATAAATGTTGATTCTGTTTAGAAACAAGATTCGTCCAGCAGTATTGAATGATTCCATTGGATATATTCAGTATGGAGAAGAAGAATACATTGTGGAAAGGACGATAATGAGTATTCTTCACGTAGATGCGTGGATTTGTAGCTGTGTAAAAATTCTTCTTGTAAAGGAATATAGTGGTAAGTCGTTAGAAAGAATTTAACCAAATTGTTGGAAGTACCGGAATGTGTAGGGGGAGGGGGAAATGTATGTTAAAAGAAATGGAACATGACACCACAATAAATGTTACCACAAAAATTCCAAAGAACCATTTTTTGTCTCTACAATCAACCTTGTTTGGACAGTACATCGGAAAACCGTGCGGAATTATCCATGACTGCAATATCGCAGAAATAGCGGCTGAATGGTGAAATATTGATAAAGTTGGAAAGCCGTACAATTAAGGACCAGCATGACGTACACTATTTACAGACGAAGAAGGTAATGAAGTGACTGTAAATAGGGACGAATATTTGGAATAACAGAACATGTAATGTGGAATAAAATAATGTATACGACCATTTTACGTCGGGTATTTATCTTCGACATCCTGGTCCGTACCAGTAGGTAGAGATCTGAACTAATCCATTTCCATGTAAGAAGGATTAATGTAGAATAATTTCATTTGCAATGGCACCTGTTCAGTAAACTAATCAATTCCGAAATTTGACCGCAATACATGTACAGATGAACATATGGTATCGAAATCAATTATTTCATACCACTTTACTGTTTCTAAATTATGTTCCGCGGAACTTGTGTCTGCGCCATGTCTTGTGTAGTCAACCTCATCAGATGTAGCCCATCGAAGTAATATGCAGTTCAGGACTTTATCGACATTGTCCAGACGCTGAGTGAATTTCATGAATTGTACGAAAGCCAAATTATTCCTGTCCATAGTACGGTATTGTTCTGTATATAATAGAATGAGGACCTTTTATATATAGTAAACGGGACTACTTACTTCACCACCATTTATCAGGACGAAGATATTTCATTTCCTCTTCCTCGGACCGAACTGTGTTGTTGCAAATATTCGTTGCGCTTTACGGCGATGTGTCGGAGGAGGTCTGACATTAAAAATATTTCTAGAACAGTCATTCTGTTGCATCTTCGGAAGATATCCACAAAAATATGTACCCTGACTGGGAAAATGTGAGAGAAAGTTCAGAGTTTGTAAGCAACAGATCGGGGTTTCGGAAGTAGGTCTGAACGAGATCGGTGAAGACTGTCAGACTGATACGTGATATGTTTTTCAATATTGAACTAGGAATTTGCGTTGTGGATTAGTTACACAGTCCCATGTTTTGTCTTGTGGCAACAACCTGTTGTAACGAAAAATAACTACCGACTCGTACCAAATATGCTGTTAGCTGTGTTTTACCTTTAGCTGTAGTATTCGTCCCTGTCGAATGTGGTATAGAAATCTGGATGGAACGTTTTTTAATGTACACAGCATGTGTTGAAGTTCGACGTTTAGTTGAAATTTTCGGTCCCATATTGTTCGCTTTTTCATCCATTTTTGTTTTCATCCTTTTGGAAGGAGACTGATATGACCGTTTGAAGAATGTACTGAAGTGATCATAAGTTGATGCATTAATGATATTTAGATTTCAAAACCCAGAGAGGTCTCCTACCACGTGGTCTATTAAATAGAACTGCAATGTGTGAATTACTGTATTGCAATGTTTCGTAAATGTTTCTACGCATTGCAATTTGAGAGTAATAATTCTGTGATTCATGTTACCATCCGAGGGAATTATGTCGTATAGAAAATCTTGCATTAATAATGTGTAATTTGTGTAAATATTTGTCAAAGGAGAATCATCTTGGTAACCAGTGACTTTATTGATATATCCTGCCATGAAAGGGAAAACATCCCAAAATTTCTGATATTTTCCTCCAACATTCCTCAAATTGAATTAATTAGGAAGAAACCATTCAGCTGTTGGGACTTCTCCCTTGTTGATATGTCAACATGGAAACAGGGTAGGCCGAACTGATTTTTTATTGCCACAAGAATTTAATTAAAAGCCCGTAATAATACCATGAACTGTGTCCAAAATTGTTCCCCGTACTTTCGTTTCTCAATGCATTTCATTTTTAGGAATGGACCTGAAATACATGTCATGAAACATGTATTGAGTTCTTTCAAAGTGCCTAGATAAAGGTTATGCAATGGTTCATACATAAACATTGAGAACACATCTGGAAGAAGTAGGTGCGGATGTCTCTTCTCTAGATTCTCAAGAAATGGGACCCATGGTGCGACTGACACATCCTGCAGAATTTGTTGTGATTCTGTTTGTAAACAAATATTCCATACTGTTGACGACGCTGTATTTGTTGATTTCAAAAAAGTGGTAACGGCATCCATTATTGTTTGTACATAGTAAAAGGTTCTGGGAGGCGATAATTCAGGTATTGGATCTGTATTTAAATCGGTTGAAGTTCCTAAGCATCTCAAGAATGGATTTGTGGTCGTAAAGTTATGTAGAAATACAAACATGTCTTTATTTTCTGGTATGTCACAGAAGTATAAAACTATGACAAGTATGACACTATGACAGGGAAGCAATTCTATTTCATCTTGTTTTTGTACATACCGTAAAACTTTCCATCGAATTTTAAATTAACGGCGCCAGAACAGTTGTCATTGTGCCAAGCAACGAAAAACGTTTATCATCTCGGCTCCGCACTAACAAGGTCAGTGGGTCGTGATCGTCAATGGAAATAATGTCATCACTGTCTGTGTCACTATTGCCGCGTCCTCTATGACTTTCTCTGACTGCGATCCTTGTAACCCAACAGAAGAAATCCAACCAAAGTATAACCATGGTATATAAGAAAACACCTGAATTGTACAGACATATTCAAAAGGTGACATGTATTGGATAACCAACTAAGGATTTAGACTTCAGATTTGTTGCTGTTCTATTGGTATATACATGTAACAATTCAACGAAAGGCTTCAGAGACGTGTATATACTTTGATTCCACTCAATTGGAGACTTGTAATTTATCATTAAATGGTTTCTTAGGGACATGTAAAACTGTGCAAAGAATTCGGAGTGCAGAGGATGTGAGATATAGTCACAGTCAATCTCATTGAAACAAGGTCTAAATTTCACATCTGTGGCACTAGCGACATTGATTTGTGTACGTAAAACACCAATGACGTTTTTTGTATAGGAAAGCTTTTATATTGTCGTCTGACGCAGTGTTGTATGGTACCTACATTTTTTGAAATCCCTTATCGATTATACTCTGATGCACTGTTCTGTCCACAATTGACATGTATTTATTCCATAATTTATGTGGTTACAAACAACATCTGCACTAAAAGTATCTGATCGGAGTACCTTAATTACCTTACATACAGCGTCAATTCCAATTTCTTCTGATAAGGTTACCAAACGATTTGCTGTAACGTTTACATCAGTGACCTGTTACGAAGGTTCGAAGGGACGTTGATCACCAGGAAGCACACAGTCGGGCTTATAATTTTACACTCTTTCCACGTCACCTCTTTCGTAATAAGAATCGGATATGTCCGTATGAAACTGATAACCGTTTTCATTTGTTGCATGTAGCATAGTGTGCAATCTCTTCTTCTCATTGTATTTTCATGACGTGGAATGTCGTTTTTAATCAGCCCAAACATCTGTCGAGTATGTGCAATACGTTTCAGGACAGAAAAAGTTTTTCGTTACCATTACTGTGGAATTTCGAATCCAGAGCAATAGCGGTCGATGTAACATTCTGTGAATAAATAGAATATTTGTAGAATAAATTGTTAATAGTTACCAACTTATTTACGGATATCTCTTAATTTATACTGCCAGTACCAGTAGTCGATTCTGCAACTGAAATTATTCAAAAGAAATATAATCATGTTACAATTGAAAATACGTAAACACTTACCTCCATATGGAGGCCGAAAAAGTGCAGAAAATTAAATGATTGATTTTTTCTTGTAAACATCAATCATTTAATTTTCTGAAAGTTTAAACGTTTTTGCACAAAATTAAATAATTGACGTTTTACAACAGGAAATCATTTTTTTAATTCCCTGCAAAGCTTTGACCTGAAAATGGAGGAAAACGTTTTATATATTTTCTGTTGTCCGCTAAATTTAAGTAAGATTTAAGCCTGTATCAAATACATGACCTTCCAAAAAATGACAGGAACATATAAATTTGTAACTAGAACCGTTTCTCAGGGCAAAAGTACATTTTACTTTAGCATATATGTAGAAATAAACTTAGACATGCCAGGTAACCAATAATAAATTCATTCAAGGAGCAATCATTAACCTAGCGGTGGCTCTTCAGCATCTAGCATTAATCAATAATCCGTATTTTGTAGTTCATGGTCACCGCTATCATTGCTTTCATCGGCTTTTCCGTCGCTATGACCATTATTTGAAGGACTGTTTGAACTTTGCGATGTGTGAACAGATAGCCGTTCACCTTTCCTGCGAAAACTGCGTCCATATGCGTATGAAATAGCATCTTTCAAAATTTTTAAAGCCACGATAATATACATCTGACAACTCAGTGCTCCTGTCCCATTCCATTCTGCCCCTGCATGCTAAACGAAACCATCTCCTATGAAAATAGACTGTGGAGGGATTTGAATTTCATGCATTTACAAACAACTTGGAACTCTGTTCATTTCCTTCTGATTGATATGGAAATAACTATGGGACTCAGCAGCTATCCATAGGGATTCACCTTCATTTGTAGTTGTAATTTCAAAGTAGCCGGGGGAACCACTCTACCTGACATCAAAGTCATTGTGACCATGTTGTGGCGGAGAATCCTTACCCGTGATCCGGAAGTCGCCTTTATTGCTTGAAATGTTTGTCGGTCATTTACAATTGGTATCTTGATTCAACAGGGCGCGCAACAATCCAATCCATACTTTTAGTGCAACACGCCGTTTATCTATCGATACATAGTCACGATGACTTTCCATTTGGTTTTCAAGCAAGTTCTTGTACTGGAATAACGTCCAATGCCATTGTTTCTGTCATGTTTGTCACTTTCAGGATTACCAGTGTTGATAATAGTACTCCAATTATATCTATTGCTTCCTCTGTCAGCGCCTCTCCGCCCGGAAGCAATGTTTGCATTTCGGTACAAAGTTCACCAATTTTCTGTGGAGGAAATTCATGGTTTTTATAAAACGGTTCAATATATCTCTTTCTCATTATCTCATCCATGTCCAAAGGATCAGATATACTCTCCAGAATTCGGTACCCATCACTATCCAATTGCTGTTTCTTCCTGCAGAAGCAAGCAAGTCCACAGCTTCCTTCAACATTCCTTCTTGTATGTAACCATTTCTGCGATTCTATATGTTCTCTGTGAAGCTCCATATGGTCTTCTGGCATGTAAGCAGCCCACTTTCAATCAATATCCCTCAATGCTAGTATTTGATCATACCTGAAAAATTCATGCCTTCGATGAGAATCTGGGATCAGTGCCGACTTAAGAAGAGTCTTCGTATCATATAAAATTTCAACATCCACCACTTTCTTTCCTTCTCCTTCCACCCCGTCAATCTTGATTTTTCTCCCCCATCTTTTACGACTTATACCCTCCCCCGTAACTTCATCGACGGTATCCTCCATTAAACTATGTCTTCAGTGTTGTAGCATTTATCCAATGGTCACTACATCTCTTCACCTCTTGTTAAGTCTATTCCACATTGTGAATTGTATGTTCTCAATGAATATTATTGGTTTATTATGTTCCTCGTCTATCTCAGTTTTGTACTGTATTAATTACAGTTCCTGTCAGCTAACTGTCATTTCGTACAGGAATGAATTGTTTAGCTACAGTCCAACTCAGATAGTAGCCAAGTAATTATGATACGTTCTGTCATGCACACGTGTGTGTAATTGCCCCACAAAGTTATGTGAGAATGGTAGTGTCTGCGTTGTTTTTCACTTTACGTTCCCGATTCGTGGTCTGCTCTATGAACGTTAATTAGTATTTCAGTATTCACCATCATCTGAATAGCGGATGGTGGATTGAAGAATAACATCAGTCAGTACCGGTTTTACAA